>JALHBU010000069.1:0-172436 GCA_024340005.1 Tolypocladium tropicale | reverse complement strand
TAGGGAATTTTTTTTTTTTTTCATGCCACCACCACAAGCGCGCGTTATTCCCTTGGAGTCGTGCCAAAGTCAAATCTCGCTCGGGGCGGAGGTGGCGTGTGCGGTGGGTGATGGTTGATGCGGACAGCCGATGTGGATCGGCATTCTGGAAGAGATCCAGCGCAGGGGGCGCCTGGGGCCGCGACAGGGGCCCGCCGGCGCGGCGATTGGCCAAGGCGGCTGCTGCCTCGGCACAGGCTCGGAGTTTTGGCGACGGCGGGCGCCTGATTGGCGGGCCAGGGTGGTGCCAGTGGCGGCCAACAAAAGGTCCTGGGCCCGGTGGCTCGGTGCCGTGCCGGCCGAGGCGGCAACGTTGCCGCTGTCGACGACGTTCGTACTCGTAGATGTTCCGCCTGACGGAAGAGAGAGAGAGTCAGGCCAGCTCTCACTACGAGTACTCGTGCTCGTACTGGCAGAGCCAGGGAGGGGCCGTGGGGTGAAGGAACTGACGGGCGATGCCTGCAGTGCCCCCGTTTCCCATGCACGATTCCCACCCCGCGGACGCTGCTGTTCGCTCGTCTCGTCTCGTCTCGTCTCGTCTCGCCCGGTCGCGTCCCGTTGCCCACCGCGCGCAACTCGGGGGCATCCATCGTACGGGACTGAGAAATTTTTCCTTTTCACTTAGGTGTGGCGCCGGCGCCTCTGCCACCCTCGCGCGTCCCAACTGCCGGCAGAGCCTGTCGACCGACCAGCCGACCCGGCCGCCATCCTTCCCTTCCCCCCCATCCCCTCGGCTCCGGCAATAAGCAGCGGCCAGCATTGACGGCTTGGCCGACGTCGACGTAGAACCTCGTCAGGACCTAAGCCGACGCAGGCCAAGCACCCGCGGCCGCCTCGGTTGGCCTTCCAGCTTGGGCCAAGCCCAGACGACGCCACCCGGCGGCCATGTGGAGCGGTGGAGCGCCCTGGGAGATGGGGACGTGCCATGTCGCCTGTCCTGCAAGCCACAGTGACGGCTCCGCGGGCCAGGTGCCAGGGAGGGCAGCAGGGACCCGCCCGGGTCGCGTGGTGTTTGAGTCGCCGTCGCGGCCGACGTCGACCGTCCTGGCCGACGGGCAAGACGAGGGCGCAAAAGTCAGCAAACCCTCGAGCGCGCCATGGCGGCGAGGGCGGCCTCACCGTTTGACCTTTTGACTCAACCCGCGGCTTGCCTTTCAGCCGGGGGCGCGGGCGAGGGTGCGGATCCGGAGTGTGCGCCCTCGTCGCATCCGGTGCGCCGCTCCACTCATAGCTGCCATCCCGTACAACTGCTACCACCGTTCGAGAGCTTCTTAGTCCGCGTCGTGTCGTGTCTGGTCCCCTACGACTACGGAGTACTCCGTATCTGCCGGACCTGCTACTCATTAAAATAACGTAAAATCCTGGAGTCTCCCCACGGGGCATCTCTGGCCTCGTTTCCTTTATCCTCTCCTCGGGCCCCTCCTCCCTTCCCCTTGCCCTTCCCCTGAACTTGCTCCTCTTCATCTACATCCCCCTTGTGTCAGTCAGTCTGCGAGCGTCTGTGTCTTAGGCCTGCGAGCAGCAGCACAGCGAGAATGGCGACCAACCACGAGGACACGGCTGCTGAGTATGTCGAGCCAACCCTTTCCTACTTCCCACTACCTCGCCGACCGGACTCGTGATGCTGACTCTCTCGTCCTTCCCAGGCTCCACGAGAGCTTCGCCGAGCGCGTGCCCAACAAGCACACGGACATGGCCGGTGGCTACATCGCCTCCTCCGACCTCGACGCCAAGCGGGACTTGGATGTCGCCGTCGAGACGGATCCCACCCCCGACGGCGAGGAGCCCAACGAGTACGAGAAGCAGAATCTGCGCCGCATCGGCGAGAACCTGCCCGCGTCGGCCTTCCTCATCGCCATCGTCGAGCTCACTGAGCGCTTCACCTACTACGGAGCCCAGGGCCTCTTCCAGAACTACATCAGCAACCCGTCCGATGGTTCCAACGGCACCGCTGGTCTCGGCATGGGCCACCAGGCCGCTACTGGCCTGAACCTGTTCTTCCAGTGGTTCTGCTACGGTATGTCTGCCATGATCCCCATGACCCGACTCCGGGCCGGGGAAGCTTGGGGAGGAAGCAAGATTCTGACCTCTCGACAGTCACGCCCATTCTCGGTGCCATCATCTCCGACCAGTACCTCGGCAAGTACAAGACGATCCTCATCTTCTGCATCTTCTACTGGGTCGGTCTTCTCATTCTCTGGACGACGGCTCTGCCCGGCTCCATGGCCCATGGTGCTGGTCTCGGTGGCTACATCACGGCCATCATCATCATCGGCCTGGGAACTGGTGGCATCAAGTCCAACATTGCACCCCTGATTGCCGACCAGTACCAGCGACGCGTCATGGCCATCAAGACGGAGAAGAGCGGCGAGCGCGTCGTCATCGACCCTGCCATCACCTACCAGCGCATCTACATGATTTTCTACTGGTGCATCAACCTCGGCTCCCTCTCCCTCGTCGCCACGCCCTTCATGGAAAAGTACGAGGGCTTCTGGACCGCCTACCTCATGTGCTTCATCATGTTCAACGTCGGCATCCTCATCCTCGTTGTCCGCCGCAAGTCGTACGTCATCCGCCCGCCCCAGGGCCAGGTCATCACCGACGCCTTCAAGGCCCTCGGCATGATGATCATGGCGCGCGACATGGATGCTCCCAAGCCCTCGTGGCGCGAGGCCCACGGCAAGACCAAGGTCGTCCCCTGGAATGACCACTTCATCGAGGAGCTCAAGCGTGCTCTTCGTGCCTGCAAGGTCTTCGTCTTCTGTGAGTACCATTGATTCCCCCCTTTTTTGACCTCGGGGCTCAAGCTGACGATTCTCTTCTAGACCCCATTTTCTGGGTCTGCTACGGCCAGTTCTCGACCAACTTCGTCACCCAGGCCGGCCAGATGGAGGGCCACGGCATGCCCAACGATTTCATGCAGAACTTTGACCCCATTTCCATCCTGGTCTTCACCCCCATCCTGGAGAGCATTGTCTACCCCATCCTCCGCCGCATGGGCATTGAGCTGCGGCCCATTACCCGTATCACCATTGGTTTCTGGCTCGCTGCCCTGTGCCTGGCCTACGCCGCCATCGTCCAGAAGCTCATCTACAACGCCGGCCCTTGCTTCGACCAACCCGGCGCCTGCCCCGAGGGCATGGACGGCCAGACGTCTCTCCCCAACCACGTCCACATTGCCGTCCAGACGCCCGCCTACGTCTTCATCGGCCTGTCCGAGATCTTCATCTCCGTCACCGGTCTCGAGTACGCCTACACCAAGGCCCCGCCGAGCATGAAGTCCTTCGTCCAGTCCATCTACCTCTTCACCAACGCCTTCGGCTCCGCCATCTCCGAGGCTCTCGTCTCCGTTGCCGTGGACCCCAAGTTCCTGTGGATGTACACGGGTGTTGCCGTCTTCGCCTTCATCACCGGCTGCGTCTTCTGGGTGATCTTCCACCACTATGACAAGGACGAGGAGAAGATGTACGACCTGGACCGCGATCAGCCCGTGCTTACCCACGACGGCGTCAAGGAGCCGCAGGAGAAGGAGGTACTTTGAGGCACTGGGATGCATGTAAGAGTATATATACCTCGCATCAATGATACATTTAGACGTACTGTAACACACGCAAGCTCGCACTTGGTTGTGAAACTCTGTTACCATGTCTCATTCTACTGTCCAAAGGCGGGCATCGTTGCCCATCTACGCATTGGGACGCATAATCCAGATCACGAAATACCCTTATTGCTGGCTATCTTCTCGGTGCCGCAAGCGTTTGTTCAGTCTGGCAAGTTGTATCACCGAGATTGCACGGGCGATTGGATTTCTCGCATTCTAGCAGCAGGTCATCTCCCAACTAATGCCGGGGCCTCGTGGTCTGCCCCTACGTATATATACATGGACACGTATTAAGAAGGGAGAGCGTCGCAGTCGCCGCCGCCGCCAATTATAGACTCCACGCTGTAAATGAAGTGCACTCCAGGAATGATCCCTTGCGTCCGCACCCCTTGACCTCATCATCAGAGCCCCAAGTGGTTCGTTCCCATTCCGACAAACTCGAACATGATGGGGATTAACGCCGTTGCGAACCACGCGATTCCTGGAGACATGTTAGCCCCGTGTTTATGAAGTGAAGTCAAACGAGTCGGATATTCCCATACCTGTGTAAACAACCAGCTTCGTCACCACCTCGACGTCGTACCTTACCCGCGGCCTGACCAGCCGCAGGAACATCTCCTTCTCTTCAAGCTCGTTCTCCGGGCGAGAGTACACGTCCGAGCCCTCGTTTTCGACGGCTGCCGAGGCAGTCTCGCCACCACCCATCGTCTTCTCTTGCTCGTGGGCACGGGGCGTCTGTGAGCCCGATGCCTTGGCGCCCTTTCCGGAGCGATCTTCCTCCTTTTCGGCGAGGTCCGCGTTGCTGGGCTTGCTCTTCACGCCGTTGTTGCTGCCGATGCTCTCCCTGCGCCGCCTTTCGCGGTATGCCAGCGTCTCGTACGCGTCCGCCGCGCTCTGCGGGCCGATGGACACGGATCTGCCCCTCGTCGTCGGGTGCCGGATGCTCTCCACCATGCGGGGAAAGTCCGAGGCCGTGGGGAAGAGCGTGTCCAGCCGCGAGCCCGGAGGCACCGACTTATACTCGCTGGCAGGCGTGAAGAAGCGCCGCGGCAGGCTCCAGCCCACCTGCTCCATCCAGCGAAACAGGTGGGGCAGCGTTTTGAGAAGCGCTGGCTTCATGGTCTCTCGCCACGCGAAGATGACGAGGACGCCAAACACTATCCTGGCAATGTTGATCCAGAGGCCCAGCGGCGCGACGTCCACGGTGCTATCGCCGTAGGCATGCGTCTCCCAGGGGTCCCAGGGGATCTTGCCGTACGTCCACGTGCCAAATTCCAGCCCGATCAAGACACCAGCAAACGCAACGCTGTCGTCGAAGCAGGGGCAGTCGTCCGCCGGCTCGGGGTGGATGCGAACGAAGATGATAATGACGAGCGCAGCAACGGCGGGGGCCAACCAAGAGCTTGAGTGCATGTACGCATCGAAGGGCGGACCGTAGTAGAACTCGAGCCAGCCGATGCCGGCGCCCATGACGGACCCGACCAAGACGTCGAGGAAACCGTGCATGCCGCAGTACAGGCGGCCAAAGACGATGGAAACGGCGTAGAAGTATGACAGGGCCTCGAGGAGCAGCTTCGTCGTCGCGGAGAGAGTGTTTTCGGGGCTGCGCAGGATCAGGAGCGCGTAGACGGCAACGGACACGGCGTTGGCGCTGTGCGTCGAGGGGAAGCCGTACTCGAGGGCCGCCGACCCGGACATGGTGATGCGGTGTAAGGGGGGTGATAGGGGCCGTGGTAGCGAGTAGAAGTCCTTGATGAAGCCCGTCCAAAAGACACCGAGGGCGAGTATATGGACGAGACTGAAGCCTCAACGTCAGCACCGGGGCACGCATGGGGCTCAATCGCGGGCGGAAAGGCAGCTCGAATGACGTACCCTTTCCCGAAGGACGCATATCCGCACCAGAACAGCATGGGCAGGCCAATCATGAAGAAGGTATGCGTCCCGAGGTTGGCCGTGATGGCAAAGTAGCTGTCGAGGGCGGGAGTGCGCAGCTTATCCTGCATCCAGGCCAGGTATGGCGTCTCCCAGCGGAGCAGAGGCAGCGCCTTCTGACGTACGGCGTAGCGCCATCGAGGCAACGCCCTCTTGTCTGCGGTCGAGGCGCGGAGGGTCAGCAATCGGGAACGGGAAGCCCGGGCAGAGCAATCGGTCACCTACAGTGGTCGAGACTCCTCAGTCCCGCGTCCGGGACGTCGTCGCCAGGCGTCGGCTTGGACGACTGCGGCGGCGGGGCATCGCGACGGGTGCCGTTCATGGTGGGATTCGAAGGCGGTCGGGGGCGTGGCGGTGCGAGGCGAGAGGGTCTACGAGGCGCAAGTCGTGCTCTGGAGCCGACATTGGCCAGAGGAGCGCGGGCGCGGTGGGCAGCAGTCGGTCTGCCCTCGGTAGGTAGGAGACTTGAGGTTGGAAAGACGCAATTTTCGGCCGCATCGAGGTGGCAGGCAGGCGGTTCTGCTCAGCCGAGGGTCGTAGCGGGCTAGGAAGGCCTCCCGAAGCAATTGGTGGATTGGATCCAATGGCTCCAGCCACATGCAGCGGGGGGTTGCTGCCGTCTGCTGGAATTACTCCGTGCCACTGGCACCAGTACAACCCAGGCGCGGTTCCGCAGGCGCAGCCAGGCGGAAAGGCCTGTCGTTCAGGGGCACAAACGCGCATGCAGTGGGGCAACCTCAGCGAAGGATCCCCCTGTGTTCCGCACCGTCCCCACTGGGCAGCTCTGCGGGGAAGCGTGCCGTCGCAGGGTATCTATCTTAGGCGGTAATCCATCCGGTCTTGGACTGCGCCGCGAGCCTGCACACACTGCCAGGGCCCGGCTTACACGTGCTGCTGCAGCCGACCTCACTTCGCCAGGGACATGCTGGCAGCTGGATCAGGGGAAGTAGAGAGCTTGCCGTGAGCGCGACGAATCCCTGGTTAGACCCCACTGCAGTGTAGCCGAATGCCGCCTGCGATCGGAGACAAGGTTGCCAAGTCAGGTCATGGAGCTCGCCTACGTGCTTCGTCATCACCTTCATCCTGCGACGTGGACTTTGCAAAAGACGCCGAGCTGCGCACAAGCTTCTAAGCTATGGCTTGTCCACCGTGTCCTCGCGGCAGCGGGAAAAGCTGCAAGCTGAGCGCACCCGACTGTCACACATCGTCAGGTCGAGCGTGTATACGAGGAGGCTGCCGAGGCGCGTTCCACCCAGTCCCCAGACTGCGCCCGTGATGCCGTGTGTTGTGCCTTCCCATAAGTAGCAATGCATTGGAACCTTAATACTTGCAGATATGCTGGAGCAGGATGCCATGTGTTCTGTTGAAACAGCCGCGTTTAGGAGGCCATTTTGGACCAAAGGATGAGGCAGAAGCTGCTTCGACGAGTCGCCCTGTTTTGAAAAACAGACTCTTCAAGTCCGATAGCTCGGTACTTTGTTTACGGGTTTCTCGTATCCCTCATCACCGACGACGGAGACTGAAGAAGTCATGATCTTGACATTGGATAATAAGGTAGGCATGACATTTCACGCAACGATGTACATCTGGCCCCGCCTGGGCGCTGTGCGCTCTGAAGTACTCCGTTGTACCTACCCTCCCCCCGGCGGACCCCACCAGAGCTATCGCAGCTTTCATCAGCGTCTCACCTCCAACTCTAACCCCCAAGCTTCGTTCATCTCACCCTTCACGCAAATGCAGTAAGGCAACATGTCTTCTCTGCGCTTCGCCGGCAAGCACTGCGCCATCGTCGGCGCCACCGGCATAATCGGCATCCAGATCGCAAAGGCCTTTGCCCGCCAGGGCGCCATCGTCACCCTCCTCGGCCGCACCGCGCTGCAGTCTCGCGCCAGGCTCGAGCGTGAGCTCGGCCCCTTCACCCCCGTGCCCGCGTCGTCGTCGTCGACGACGACGTCAGAGATACCCTCGGCGCACCAGTTCATCCGCCTCAACGTCGAGGACCCGGCTGACATCAAGAGCGTCTTCGGCAGTCGGGGCGCAAACTCTGGCCAGGTGAGAGAGCGAACGTGACCGTGGCGCGTCTGGCCATCTTGATTAACACGAGCTTGCGCCGCGGAAACGCAGTCGTCGCGCGATACCACGGTGGGCCCGCTAGACATCCTCATCAACTGCGCCGGCATCTCCCAGACGACCCTGCTGAAGCGGACGCCGGACCCGGAGCTTGCTGGCATCATCGACACGAACCTGTTGGCGACGATGCTCGTGTGCAAGTACGCCAAGGTCCGGCCCAATGGTATGATGCCGCCTCCGCTCACCCACCAACGCGACGCGTGCCTCTGACTGCGAGCAGGCTGCATCATCAATGTCTCGAGCCTCATGGCCACAAAGGGCGGACTCGGCGCCACGGCTTACGCAGCCTCCAAGGCCGGCGTGATAGGTAGGCTCTGTTGCCTCGACGCTGACGCCGTAAATCGTTCCGTCATTTCCACATGGCTATCCTCGCGGTCTCTATAGACCCTATTTGTACAATTATGTCACAGAGCGCTGACAATACACCCTCTAGGCTTCACACGTGCTCTCTGCCGTGAGATGGCCGCCCGGTCTATCCGCGTCAATGCCCTTTTGCCAGGATGGGTTGAGAGCCCCATGTGGGACCGTAAGTGAACCACCCTCGGCATCTTGGTTCCTTTTCCATGAGCCATCGCCACAGCCATCCTTTTCCGACTAGCCAAGCTAATATGCGTGCTTCGTAGATCTGAAACCAGAGTTGAAAGAGGCATATCTCAAAGACACGCCCCTCAATCGCGTAGCAGATCCGGCAGAGGTTGCCGACGCCGCGGTTTTCCTCGCCTCAAACGGCTTCGCCAACAACTGCGTCCTCAACCTTGATGGCGGTTTGAGCGCAGCTTAAGCGGCCAAGCGGACCCTCATGTCATCCTCGTTCCCGGCTCATTCGTCATCGATGACGATGGCGCCGCCGGCCTCGTCCACGACGACGACGTCGTCCGCAGCCGAATCGTCCACCTTGGCCTTCTTGGCAGGCTGGTCATCGTCGCCGGAGTGCAATCTCTTGACGCCCTTTGGCTCCGGCTCAGACGCCGTGTCAAGGGCATGCTTCCCGTTCAACTTGCCTTCGCCGTTGACCGCCGGTTGCTTGGGCTTTCGAGGAATCTCAGGGCGGTCGATGAGCGAAGCTTTGACCGGCTTTTCCTCCTTGTCCAAGGTCCTGAACACAATTAGCTCGAGATCCATTCTCGCCAAGGGCAAGGACATACTCTTCCTGAATGTTAATGACGACGTTGACGAAAGTATCTTCATCGTCCTCGTCAATGATGGTCAGGAAGCTTCCTCCATTCACGCCTAAGCGAGGTTAGCCTGATGATCGGCATTGCATGCTATCTTCAGGAGCCTTACCGAGGTCAGTCAGCTTCTTAGCAAGGTTATCCGTCTCGTCGACATCGTACAAGATGCCAACATCATTGTTCACGACGAACTCTTTTTCTCCATATCCGAGCTTATCCTTGACAATGTCCTCAACAATGTCGTTGAGCGTCGCCCGAGACAGGTCGACGGCAATGCTCATGTTGAAGACACCACAAACTGGGCAATCGGGGTTCGGCCCCCGGGACTTGTCGGGCGCCAGCAGTCGGGCAGGAGCAAATGGCGTTAAGAAGACCTAGAACGAGTCGGTCGTGAGTAAGACAAGACAATTGGGGATAAGGAGTATCAGACGCACCTCTTTTGACAGCTCGTAGTCTCCCTTCAGTACCTTCATCGATTCCAGGACGCAGAGGCCTGCCACAATTGCATTCGTAGTGGCGATGGCGGGAATGATGTTTCCTGCCATCTGCTTGGTGTCGAATCGAGATTTCCGTTCGATGCCAAATATGGTGGAACGAATGTTCGCGCCGGCAACGACGAAGTCCAACGTATCTTCGTCATCCTTGTCGAACGTGATGATGGGTTCGGGCCCCGAGGGTTCCTGCGTCTTCTTGAGCTGAATCATTCGCCTGCTAAGGCGGTTCAGGCTGTCGTTGAACACAACCAGGCTCTCCTCGAGCGACCAAACTTTTTGACCGTCGGCAAGGACCTGATCTTTTGAAGCCAAGGCCTCGGTGGCCTGAGACATGACAGTTTCGTAATGTAGCGGCTCGGGCCGTCGACGCGATTTCCACAGATCCTCGACAGACCGCAGTCGCTCAATGTCTTTGCAAAACACCTTGTTGAACAGCATCTGGGGGAACTCTTCGGTGCCCACAGCCTCTCGAATTTTCTTGAGCTCGTCGGATTCTTTCTTGAGCTCGGCGATCTCTTGAGCTGTCGTGACCGTTAGCAAACCGCCTCCAGGGAAGATTAGATGCCGTGCCGTACCGTTGTCTGCATCCGCTGAGTGGTCAAAGGCGCTTTCGTCTTCGCTGACGCCGAAAATCTCGCTGCACGAAGCCAGTAAGCAAACATGTCCGTCGACCGCTTTGGGCGGAACCTCTGCCTACTTTAGAAGATAGCTCTTGCCCCAAACAATGCAGTGGATCGGCTGGCTCGGGGTGCTGCGAATGGTGCAGACAGGGAACGTCTTGGGCGTTTCCTTGGGGGAGCAATCGTAGCAGGCGGTAACGCCCTTTTTGATGACTTGGACCTGTCCGTTGAAGCCGGTGGTTCCACTCTCGATGAGTGGCACATTGGCCGCCAGGCACATCTTGTTCACGTGCCGCCTGGCATCGAGGTTGTCCAAAGCGTTGAAAACGATCCTGAACTGGCTGAACCACGCAACGTCGAACTCGGCGTCCTTGATGTTCGCGTGATGCGCCACGACCTCGACATTGGGGTTGAATTTTCGGGCGGCTTCCTTAGCAATCTACTGGCTGTCAGATCCTCTCGTCCGATGGGCAAGGGCAGGTCGCCATTGGGTCCAGCATACCAAGGCTTTGGACTTCTTGATGTGCTCCGCGTGGAACAAAAACTGGCGATTCAGGTTGGAGAGGTCAATTGTGTCGAGGTCGACGACGTGGACCTCGCCAAACCCGGTGAGGACAAGATTCTTGAGCAGTTCGCATCCGATGCCGCCGGCGCCGACCATGAGGACTCGTGCCTGCGTGACAAGGCTGTTAGCTTCCCGGTAACTCTTGGTAGGCTGCAAGCTCTGACCCCGACGACGAGCAGGGCGCAGGCGTGGGCGGCGATGGACGTACCTGCTTCACGGCCGAGTTCAGCGACGCGCCCAACGACTGGTGGTTCGATCGGTCGCGCGCCATGATTTTCGGTCTCTGCTGCAGAGGCGGCTTCGGTGTGGCGCTTGGCGTGAACTGTGCCTGCGACTGCTGCGGCTGCTGCTCCTGGTTCGTGACGGGGGCGGTGGTTGCTTCAGCAATGGCGGGCGCAGCTGCGTCGGGGGCTTCCGCTGCAGCGTTCGACGTCTCAGCGGCCGCGGGAGGATTCTCGATTGCGCCCTGTGCCTCCATCGCCGTCGTCGCTGGTCGGAGGATTGCGCTGGCCGGAGGCTGGAGGCTGGACGGAATACGAGTGCAGGCAGCTGTTGGGGGGCAGCAGCTGCTGGTGCATGCGATGTTGCGCGGGAAGCAAGGAAGACGTCCGAGGCCAACGGGCGAGTTGCTGGTCGAGCTTGCGGCTGGCGGTTTGCAGGCCCGGCCGAGACGCGCGGCCAATCAGACCACGGCAGCGGCTCAGGGATCGAGCATCCGGGGTCTGTGCGTGACGGAGGGCCGCCGCGATTGGCCGCCTTGCCAGCTGGGCGTCCCCCCACGTTGCACCTCGAGAGATGCTCAGCGCTGTGTCTCAGAGGCTGCAGATGCCACGGCGTGGAAACCCGCAGAGGACCTTAGGCCAGGCGCAGACGAACCCAATGCGCCGCTGCTACCGGGCATCCCTAAACTGGGTATTTTTTGCACGACTCCCGTCACCACCTGGCGGGGTGCCTGCCTCGTTGAGAGAGCTTGTGATGTAGCGAGGGCATGCGTTCGCTGGGACTGGCCCAGGCATTAGCACGCTACTTCCTGTCGTCCCACTACGAGAGAGGCACCTTGTAGGGCAAATTCGCTTTCGCTTAGGCACCGGGCAGTGACTCTACAAGCCGCCCGGATTCCTCTCAACGTCGCGTCTATCGACGGATCGAAAACCCACGCTGTCCACAAATCGCAGTCCTTGACTCCAAAGTTCGTCTGCTTGAATTTCGTCCTTCACAGTCATCTGAGATTGACGCGCGTTCCCCTCGCACCGTGCTCGCTATGTCAGACGACGAGGCCGACCCCGAGCTGCTGGCTCTTCTGCGCCAGCATCTCCAAGGCAAGCTCGTCATAGAAGAGGAGCCCGAGACGGGTGTCCTGGAGAGCGCCGAGTATGTCTACGACAACGGCATCGACGTGGCCATCGACATGCGCGCCACCCAGAACGCCGCCGAGAGCATCCACCAGCAGATGCAGGAGAAGAGCTACTCGACGGCCACATGGTCCGAGCATGAGCTTCATCCCAAGTCCAAGGACGAGAACACCGTTGCTTTCATCTTCACCATGGACTTGCTGAATTTCTCATTTTGGTCTGAGCTTGCAGACGATGAGCGGTTTGCCGTCGAGTATCGAGGGAAACGCTGGACGGGATACTGGAGCCTTGTTGCCTCGCTCCAGCGGGCGCTGGAAGAAGGTTTGTCGGCTCTTCTGCCTGGACGCACGTTTCCTATTGCTTTGTGTGCTTCGTCCTAACTTGTGCATACAAGGGAGTCCCGTCACTGATCCTCATTTCTGGCACGACGAGGATGAGTGTAACCTGGAATCGCTACGACACATTTTCCGCTCGTGCACGGAAGAGGAGATGCCAATGCTACAGGAGCGCCTAGATTGCCTCAGAGAAAGCAGCCAAGTGTTATACGAGGTACCTCTTTGCCCATGTTTGTCCCCAAATACATCTCTGACCTCCCACGAAAGCGATACAACTGCTCCTTCACCAATGTCATTTCCGCCGCCAAGGGTTCCGCAGCTCAGCTTGTAAACATCCTGGCTCGAGACTTTTCTTGCTTTCGGGATGAGCACAGCTTCGCTGAGCGGAAGGAGCCCATACGACTCTTGAAGCGGGCGCAAATTCTCGTCGCAGATTTATGGGCTTGTTTCCAGGGGAAATCGTATGGCGAGTTCAGAGATATTGACAAAATCACCATGTTCGCCGACTACCGCGTACCGCAAATACTCATCTCCCTGGGTGCTCTTTACTGCAGTCCGCCAGTAGCCACGGCCATCAGGGACAGGAAGCTCTTCGAGAGTGGAGGGCGCTGGGAAGTGCAACTGAGAGGCAAGTTTCCCGCGACGTTGCAAAAGGAATCCAGGCCAGCTAACACCTCACAGCATGCAGCATATGGTGTGTGGAGTTGATACGAAGAGAGATAATGAGAAAGCACCCAGACACTCACGTCAACGCCATATTGATAGACTTCTTCCTATATGATAGGATGAAAGAGTTGGAGGCAGAAGGCAAAGAAGCGTTTCCGCATCATAGAACTCGGAGCATTTGGTACTAGCCCGGGAAAGCAGGCTACATGAGACAATGGCCGTCATGGAAAAAACACACGCAGCAAGATAAACAGGCAATTCGGCGTCTCCTACATCTCCGATCAGATGTAGTGTCTTAAATCTTAGCAAATCAAATCACACAAGGTCCCAAAAAACATCGACAGCATTGCTCCCAGCCCAAACGCTACAGCTCGCAAGAATGTAATACCTAATTGCAGCAGAAAACTCTCCTCAAGAACCATCTTGAATCATGCGCCTAAAGCAATGGAACCTAGAATCTGATCCATTTGTGCGGTTTGGACATTCTTGGTACCCTTCTTCTCCTCCTTCAGGAGGATAGATAGGACTTCGATAGGTGGGTCCAGGCCCAGGCGCTCTGCCCTCTGCCACCGTTTGAGGCGGTCGATTCCGATGCAGGGCTTCAATGAATAATGTCAATGCACTGAGCGTCGAAACATATGTACATATGGATTTTGGGCAACTTACCCCATACTGCGAGCTCACGTCAAAGTATCTCAATACCTTCTCGCTCACGTCCAGGCCTTCCTGATGCACGCGGGGTGCCTTGCGCTGACTCTCAGCAGACTTCCAGTACTTGTTTATCTGCGCATCGCTGATCTTCTCAGCCTTTAGTTGGGCGGCTGACTTTTCGGGCACCACGGGAGGCTCGCATTTCTCGCCTTCGCTTGCGTCCGGTTCATTGAGAGCAACCTCTTCGACTTCTTCCTTGGCGGGGGTGGCCGTCTCTGGCTCGGGGATCTTTGCAACGTGAGGTGTGGAAATCGCCGCCTTCTTGGCGTCTTTCGGCACACTCTTGGTAACTCTGTTGGAAAAGCTGATAGTCGACTGTCCCTTGCCAGGCCCGGGCCGGGCACGAGCACCGCCTGTGGATCTTCTGGTGGTAGGCATCCTGGCGAAAGCTCCCGTGAAAGTCGGAGACGCTACCGACGAGGGTTCAGGGATCGGGTCCGCGATTGATACGAAGAAACAATACAGGGTGAATGTACTGTCGAATGCGATCAAGGGAACCTCAACGTCGATTGCAGATGTTGAATGTGGGGAGGATTTGTGCGGCTAGGTGCACGTCGCATTCATGCCGGGGCGATGACGGAAGTTGAGACAACCATGGGTTTGGCGGGGCAACGCGAGATCGGTACGTCGTCACGTGAGGTAATGGCAAGGGCCACACCTGACAACCGAATGCTATTAACCCTCGAGCCGGAAACAAATGGTTTTCAGAAATTGAAGTGGGATTTTCACGAATAGAATAAATTGGAATTCTTCACCCCAGACTTGCAATTGCAGTTGCGGAAGCATCCGTGCCAAAAACGCCATCGTCATCTGGACACTACCTAAGAAAGGCGCGGGCCATCTCAGACACCCAATGTCTTCCTCAACTACCGGTTGCCTCTCGGTAGAAGGAAATGCTCCTGTTTTCACCAGCCGTGCAGAACATTTCGCTCTTGCCAGTCTTTGGCAGCCATCTCACCGCCCACAGCGCCTTGTCCGTCTCGCTGTGGGTGGCGACGCAGGCGCTCCGCTCAATCGACCACACCTTGACCTTGCCGTCCATCGACCCGCTGAGCAGAAACTCTCCGGTATCGCTCCAGTCGATGGTTGTGATCCAGGATGAATGGCCAGTCAAGTTACCGACGTGTTCTCCGTGCTTCATGTCGTACAGCGCAATAATGCCACCATCTCCCGCCGCGGCAAGCCGGGTGCTACCTGGCGAGAAGGCCACGGCACGCACTGGCTTCGCGAGGCCTGCATTTTATGTTAGACTCTGCGTCATTCACTGCGGTACGATGGCAGTTTACCTGAAAGCGAATACAAGATCCGTCCAGTCTCGTTGTTGAAGATGTAGACTGCTCCGTTCTGGTGGCCACTGGCGGTGAACTTGCCATCCCTGCTGAGATCGACACTCATGCCGAAGCTCCCAGAGCCAGCACTTCCTGTCTCGTACTCCTGAACCTTGGCCTTAGTCTCACTCAAGATATCCCAGACGTTGATCCGTCCGTCGTTTGTCGTGCTGGCGAGATAGGCGCCGTCTTCACTGAGCGCCAGCGCCCAAACCTCGCCGGGCTTGGCCGAAGAGCCCGCGAGCTCGCCGTTGCTGTGCCATTCCCCAGTATCTTGATTAAGAGTCCAGATCTTCACCTCCCCTCCGAAGCCAGCGCTGGCAGCTACTTTGCCGTTTCTCGAGGTGCAGATGTGGTGACAGCCCAATTTGTGCGCATCGGAAATGGATTGCTTCAGCGGAAAGCTGGGGTCAGTGGTGTCGTGAATGTGTATCGTTGATGAGCCGCTTGCTGAAAGGACGGCTCTTGGGGTTGTCGCCAGTGAGAATATGTTGGTGATGTGGGCTGGGCTGCAGGTCAGCCAAAGAGTCTCGACTGAAGATGAAGACAGCGGGGTAAGAATTGGGGCGTCTAACCGTCATCCACCGTGTGGACGGTCAGATACTGTTTCGACTGTGACATTTTGGTCAGTATTTGATCAGTCAACTATGTGTTCAAGGGGCCTGACCATTGTTGGCCGCCAAAGGGGGTGGTGGCCTGGCTGCTGTGTGGTGGTGAGGTGAAAGAACCAGGAGGCGTCACCGCTGTGGGGTTTTTGAGGTGTCACGATCTCACTGAGAGCCGGGCACGCAAATGGCAGCGAAACAAAGCACCACGTCACCGCGCAAATATGAATCATGGAAAAAGTGTGCCATACTTCCAAGCTCTACGGAGTACCTGGATGGATCTTTTGAACTACCGCTTTCATGCGTTGCCCCAATCGCGTCGAAGAGGCTTCGGCCAATGGCAGTCTTGCGCCGAGCGCTGTTATGGCGACAAACAGTCCTTGGAAGCTGATGGTGACATATCATGGGTCACGACAAACGTATTTCCTTATGTCTTGATTCCTCGTCTATGAATTTATACACGGCTCAGCCGAGCCAAACGCCGGCAGTATGCATGGACTGACAGATCTGAATATACAAAGCTTTTAGTACAAAGCCAAGGCGGCCCTTCCACCAAAATCCTTCCATCCCTCGTACTTAGAACGGCTTATCCGTCGGGTAGTCTTCGCGCCATATTCTCTTCATATCTAGGAAAAACTCTGTCAGCTCGGGTTGCGGTGTCGTTCGCTGGAGCGCGTCCGGCTCGTACCTTCAAGGCACCGCTGGCACAGCCGATGCGTTCTCTTGGTCTCTCCGCAGCCAGGGCATTTGCACAGGCTGTTCACATCCTGCAGCGCCTTTCCTGCCATTTGCCTGTGCCTCTTGCGCGAGTGCGACACCTTGTTCTTCGGCACAGCCCGGAGTACGGACTCCCAGATATCACCCAACGTGGGGAGGTTGAGGCTGACGCCGGGCACGGCAATTGAGAGGGACGGGAGAAGTCGGGGGCTGAAGAAGCGCGTATAGAGAGTCGCCCAGCGGGAGGTAGAGAGGATGGTCGGGGCCGAGAATCGGGGGACGAGGGAGGCGGTAACGGCAGCCATCGCGAAGGTTGGTGCGCGTTGGGCGATTGAATCTTTCCGACTTGGCCGGGTGGCCTGGCTAAAGCGATGGTTGCTTCCGCGGACGCGAAGCCACAAGAGGTCGAAGCGGCGCCTGTCGATGATGCGTGCAGACGACAGGATTGGCGGGGTCGTGGGCGAGTGCAGCGCTGGTCGTCGTGATGGTGCCGTCTCCAAGGGCAAATTGGCCTGATGCTGCCATCCAAAAGTCTGCCGAGAGCTTCTTGTCGCCGGAGTCTTGCCCGTGAGCCAATCATGTACCCGCAGCGCACGGACGGTGGGCTGGCCAATGGCCAGCTCGGCAAGCACGTCCCCCCCAGCTTGCCCAGGCAAGCCAGTTCCCCCTCCTTCCCCCTTTCTCGGTCCCCTGCGCCTGCCCGGACCGCGAAATTATGGCGGCGCGGGCTGGCAATTGGCAGGAACAGGGGCTGGCGGACAACTGGCCTGCCTTTAGTTCAGCCAAAAAGTTACCCCTTCTCTGGCCCTGGACCGGTGCTGCTTCTACCTCCACGCCAGCCTCACGCTCCAGCTCCATCACCATACTTCCCGCGTCTGCGTTTTCGTGTGCCGCTCGCTGCTCGCGTCTCTCATCCTCCACCCTGTAGATTTGCCTTCCGCCTTTCTTGGAACCAGACAGAGATAGCTCCTCTCAGCTTCGCCAGTCCCCGAAACCGTCCTCACCAACTCGACGGCCACAATGGCAACCATGCCCGCGAGCACCATCACTCCCAAGAGCCACGTCGGTTTCGACAGCATTACCTCTCAGATCGAGAAGAAGCTGTTGAAGCGTGGCTTTCAGTTCAATGTCATCTGTGTCGGTATGTCGGACTGCCTCCATGCTGCCGCATGACCACACCCGCACAACCTCCATGTGCCACCATTTTACATCTGAGATCATCTGCTGACATCCCCGTCTCTGCAGGCCAGACCGGACTGGGCAAGTCTACCCTGATCAACACCATCTTCGCTTCACATCTCATCGATTCCAAGGGCCGTCTGCAGCCCGACGAGCCCATCCGCTCCACCACCGAGATTCAGGCCGTTTCCCACATCATTGAGGAGAACGGCGTCCGACTGAGGCTCAATATTGTCGACACCCCGGGCTACGGCGATCTGGTCAACAACGACCGATGCTGGGATCCTATTGTCAAGTACATCAAGGATCAACACTCCGCCTACCTGCGAAAGGAGCTCACTGCCCAGCGAGAGCGTTATATTCAGGACACTCGCATTCACGCTTGCCTCTTCTTCATCCAGCCGTCGGGCCACTCTCTCAAGCCCATTGACATTGTTGTCCTCAAGAAGCTCTCCGACGTCGTCAATGTCGTGCCCGTCATTGCGAAGGCCGACACCCTGACTGCCGAGGAGCGCTTGGCCTTCAAGGAGCGCATCAAGGAGGAGTTTGCTTTCCACAACCTCAAGATGTTCCCCTACGATAATGAGGAGTTTGACGAGGAGGAGCGTGTCTTGAACACCCAAATCAAGGTTTGTGCCTCCATTTGCTTGCATTGAACAACGCCTAACGTATGCAGGACCTGGTTCCCTTTGCCGTTGTCGGTTCGGAGAAGTCCATCATCGTTGATGGCAAGCAGGTCCGCGGCCGCCAGAACCGCTGGGGCGTCATCAACGTCGAGGACGAGAACCACTGCGAGTTCGTTTACTTGCGCAACTTCCTGCTCCGAACCCATCTCCAGGATCTCATTGAGACGACCTCCCAGACCCACTACGAGACCTTCCGTGCCAAGCAACTGCTGGCCCTGAAGGAGAGCAGCGCGCACGGTGGTGCTAGCAGCAGGCCCATCAGCCCCGCTGCTGACCGGGAGTTGAGCCGCAGCTCGCAACGGATGGCCATGAACGGCTACTAAGCCCATGTTTGTGCTTGATCTTGTGGGTGCGCGGGAGCAACGGCGTCTCTTGGCAGCTTGGGGGGGCTTGCAAGTGACCTCTTTTTTTACGAACTCAACATCTGTCACGGGTCATGTGGAACAAAAGACAGTGATACACCTAGTCGAGGAAGGGAGACGATACTTTGCATGGCGATCCGACTCACGACTTCCAGAAGAGCTTCTTTCTTGCACCAACAGGAGAGGCGTGGCAAAGGCATGAGATATGTCATCAGGACGAGAATGAAAATTGGCCCGACGGCAGGGCAGCGACGCCGTATTGTCGAGCGAATTTGTCGGGCTGGAATCAGCAATTGCTGGGCGCTGTCGTCTCCCCTGCAAGTCTGCTGGATGTTGTTATACGCGTTCCAATTTGTCTTTACTAGCACATAGCCCCAGAGCTGTCCCTTTACCATTTTCTTTACTTTTCAAAACAAGCCTCGCACCTTACAGTCTTAATATACCTAGAGTTGGTTTCGTCACGTAAAGATGTCACGATAGGGAAGATGTATGCCATGTAATCTGATTTGCCATGCAGGTGTGCCATTTCAATGCTTCAAGCCAATGCAGCAAAGAGGCCGCATATGGATGCGCCGTGTGCCAGCGTCTAAATGCTCATGTTACAAGCCTTCCAAACATGCCTCCCGATGCCTCAATCTATCCACCGTCGCTGTGTCATGAGTCGAGGGGCCTGTAAACAAAGTCCTCAAACTGCTTATAAGCCTCCTCGAGGTCGTCGTTGACGATGATCTTGTCGTGGACGCCGGGGGTTTGGGAGTACTCGAGCTCATTCTTGGCCTGGGCCAGCCGCTTCTGGATGCTCTCCTCCTTCTCCGTTCCGCGTCCGCGCAGGCGGGACTCGAGGACATCGACGGACGGCGGAGAGATGAAGACGTAGCGGGCAGAGATGCTTGACTGCTTGATCTGCTTGACGCCCTTTACACGTTGCATTAGCTCTCTGGCGCTCCGAGACGCACCGGCTCGTGACATACCTCCATCTCAATGTCTAGCAGCACGACCTTTCCCTTCTTGGTCTGCTCCTCAATGGTCATCTTGCTGGTGCCGTAGCGATTGCCGCTGAACTTGGCGTGCTCGACAAAGCCGTCCTTGGCGATCAGGTCCTCAAAGGACTCCATGGGGACAAAGTGGTAGTGGACGCCATCCTGCTCGCCGTCGCGCGGGTTGCGGGTCGTGTGGGAGACGGAGAGGCAGAAGGTTTCGGGGTGGCGCTGGAAAAGGAGATTGTACAAGGTGCCTTTGCCTACGCCGGACGGGCCGGAGACGACGATGGGGCGGCGGTCGGGGGGGGCTGCCGCGACTCTACTGTCAGTATGGTGGAGGGGGCTGAGGACGACAGAGTTGATGGAGACGTACGGGTGGCCATTCTACTCAAGAGTCGCGTGGTGGTTGCGGTCCGGGCAAAGAGTGACGTGGAGGAAGAAGAGCGCGGGGGCAAAGTCGCCAGCCGATGGAGCATGGAAGGATATAATTTGACGACGTCGACGAGCAGCCGAAGTTGAGGACCGTACTCGCAGATCTGCCAATTCATTGGAGGTGGCGGTGGGCGACTCTCATTGGGGTTCGGTGGGAGATGGCCGGAAACGGCAGGCGGTGAGAGCGTCGCAAGGACGATGCAACCCAACACGTCCAGAGGAGCGGTTCTCACGACATTGTACTCGACCATTCGCGGCACGTGGTCGAGACACAGTTGCAGGCGGACGGCTCATGCGAGATCAAGATGCCAATCCCCGTAGATTCAGCGCGGGTGGGCTGCAGAGATGCAGAGGCACGAAGTGTGTGACACAGCATGCGATCTGCTCAGCATTCTACTGCTACCAGTAGGTACCTGATCTGGAGGTTGGGTTGCCCTGGATCAGCGTGCAGCAGATTGTCGAGGCATCCGCCACATTGATCCTCCTCGTGTCCACTTTTCTTTGTTCGAACGACATGGCACCGCTCGTACAAGTTCGAGGACAATTAGGACTACCGCATCCAGGGCAGAGGCGTCGACTTTGGACGTCGTAGCGAGACGGGGCCAGCGGCACACGGGGGAACATGTCGCATAGGGGAAGCGGCACGGTTTGAGGGGCCCAAAAGGGGGTGGTGCGGCGGCTGGGCGGTGCTGGCGGTCGAGGAATCTCTAGCGCGCCTTCGATGCGCGACCAGAAACGGCGGGGCGTCCAAGGACGAGGTGGCCGTCGCGACGACGGGCAATGACGGGCCATGATGGGCAGCAACGGAAGGACAGGCAGTCGCGTTTTGCGCGGGCCATGGCGACCGCGTGCGTTGGTTGGTGGCTCATCTCTTCGCTCCGCCGTCACCACCATGATGCATCTGACAGACCACATCAACGGGCGCATTGCCTGGATTGGGGGGCCCCTGGCGCACAGGGCCTGGCCAGAAGCGCCTGTCCCCAGACACGTGCCGCCGGTTCCTGGCGCTAGGCCTGCACAACAGCGGCCTATCCGGGGCGCCCCTCTGGACGAGGCCCTGAACGTAGCCCCAATGCGGCAAGGCCCCGGCCAGCACAGACGAGGTCGCGAATGAATGACTGGGCGCGGCGCCCGCCCACATACGACGAGTAGGGGTTCGCTTGTGTCAGGCAGTGAGTGAGTCCATCGTGAGAAAGTCGACGGCTCCCTCTCTCCGGCCTTCCCTCCTCCTCATCCTTCGCTCTTCTGCGCTCTTGCCACCGCAGCGAGGCCCACGCTCCCTCATCCACGGCTTCCTGCCCACATCTTCTCTTCTCGTCGCTCTTTCAGAACGGGACCGCAACTGCTTCTAATTCCGCCGTCTCTTTTTCTCCCGCTTGTAATTTACCGCCGCCCCCCCGCGTCCTGCTACCGCGACCTCTCTTGCTTCACGTCTCGTTGCCGCATCCCACATCGCCGGAAGCTGATTCTCTCTGGCATTCATCGCCCGTGCTGACCATGCTTGTAAGTGGCCTGCGCTTGCCCGTGCTTCTCTTCCATACGCCGTTGGGCGCATGCTTCTTGCCGCGGCATGGGGTAATCTGGACGCGCTGACCAACTTCTCCAGGTCCAATCTGCTCTCTTGGCGCTCGCCGCCACCATTGTGGGCGCCGTCCCGTCACTGGAGATCCAGGGAGCCGACTTCGTCAACCCTGCCACGGGCAACAAGTTCCAGATCGCCGGCGTCGCGTACCAGCCCGGCGGCAGCGCTGGATACAACCCCGACGATGGCAAGGATCCCCTCAGCAATGGCGACACCTGCATGCGCGACGCCGCCTTGATGCAGGTCATGGGTGTCAACACCATCCGCGTCTACAACCTGGACCCCAATGTCAACCACGACCAGTGCGCCAGCATCTTCAACGCCGTAAGTGTATCGCGCGTCTTGCCTCGGTTGTTCTTTGAGACTAAAATATATCCCACACAGGCCGGCATCTACATGATCATTGACGTCAACTCTCCCCTCGTTGGCGAGTCTCTCACCTCGTATCAGCCGTGGACGAGCTATTACGCCAAGTACCTGAACCACACCTTTGCCGTCGTCGAGGCCTTCAGCAACTACCCCAACACCCTCCTTTACTTCTCCGGTAATGAGGTCATCGACAAGCTCCCCACGGCAAAGGATGTCCCCCCGTACCTCCGCGCCGTTACTCGGGATCTCAAGAACTACATCAAGAACAACATCAAGCGCCAGATCCCCGTTGGCTACTCTGCCGCCGACGTCCGTCCGGTCCTCATGGACACCTGGAACTACCTCCAGTGCGCCATCGATGGCAAGTCCGATGATATGAGCCGCGCCGACGTCTTCGCCCTCAACTCGTACAGCTGGTGCGGCATCGATGCTACCTACAAGAGCTCTACCTTCGAGGACTTGACCAGCATGTTCAGCAACAGGACTGCCCCCGTCTTCTTCAGCGAGTACGGCTGCAACAAGCCCCAGCCTCGCTACTGGAATGAGACCCAGGCCATCTACGGCGACAAGATGACGCCGGTCTTCACCGGCGGTGTTGTCTATGAGTGGACCCAGGAGGACAATGACTACGGGCTGGTCAACATCACGGGCGACACCCTCTCCATCATGGGCGACTACAACCGTCTCAAGTCCCGGTGGGCCGGCTTTGACTGGAAGTCCATCCAGTCGCAGTCCTCTGACAACAAGACCGGCACGCCGCCGACGTGCAAGCCCAGCCTTATCCAGGAGGATGGCTTCAACAACAACTTCACGCTCCCTCCCCCTCCCGTCGATCCCAAGGACCCTAGCGCCAACGCGGTGAAGCTCATCGAGAATGGCATTGACCCCAAGCCCAGCGGCAGGATTGTCAAGATCTCGGACTACAGTGTCAAGATGACGGTCAAGGACTCGGACGGCAAGACCATGTCGGGACTCGCCGTGGTGCCTCTCAGCGATGACGAGTTCAACTGGGCCGGCAAGAACAAGGCCGAGACTGGCAGTGACAACTCGACGAGCAGCGGCGGCTCAGGCAACTCCCAGGGAAGTGGCAAGGGAGGCAACAAGGACAATGCCGCAGCTCTGGCTCGACCGATTATGTGGGTTGTTGCGGCGCTGCCAGCCGTCGCCATGCTGTTTGCTTAAGTGGGGAAGGAGGAGGATCAAAGCCCCTCGGCTGGTGCTTCGAGATGATGACAGCAATTTTGAGGACAGATTGGGGACGAGTCTATTTCAATGTAGATGGTTTTGCTCTCGTAGCGTAGATATCGCATTCACCTGGAGTCTTGTTGTCGATTCCAACCCATCGCCAACCTCGCATAGCAGCCTGTGTACTCCATCGAACATGTCCAAACACGCCCAGAAAGAGTTGGTTCAGAGTCTGCCGAAGCCAGATCCCGCACGAGCTTTGGCAGGCCTGGAAGATGATTTACTTTGCATGTTCACCCAAGCACTTTGCATCCACTTCAGCCTTCATCAACTTTGGCATCAACCTTAGCATCATCCTCTTCACCATCCTTGCCTTTCTGCTCTTCATCGTCGACGCTCTTCTCGTTGATTTGATCGTGGCGGCTCTTTTCGGCCTTGCTCTTGCTGCCGTTGTGGCTCTTCTTCTTCTTTTTCTTCTTGTTCTGCTTCTTCTCCTCGTCGTCATCCTTGGCCTTGGCGGCGACAGGCACCTGCCTCGCCGCGGTGGTGAAGAGGACAGGCATGAGGATGCTATGGAACGGCGCCTCCACCTCGTCCCTACGGAGTCTCTCGTAGGCCCCCGTGCAGGCAGGGTTGCACTTGCAGGAGATACAGTAGTCGTGGACGCCGAGGTCAGGAGCGCGGCAGCAGGCTGGGCAGCAGCCGCTGTCCCAGTCGTCATAGTCGTCGTAGTCTTCCATGGCTGGTGGGCAGGCGAGCGGCCTGGAGACCTAGAGACAAATTTAGGTTGAGTACTCTTGGACACGCAACGTCCGGGCGGCGGGCAAGGCCTTTTATGTCCATCGCGGGTTGGCTTTCGCCAGGGTGTCGAACTTACTTTGTCGTGCGAGCGTGAGACGTAGCGGACAACCGGCGTACGAGCCTCGCGTCCGCAAGTCTCTACGTGCCCTTTATACCGTCCTCATCATGTCATCGGGAGACACAAGACACAAGACGAGGACAGCAGAGTGGCAGTTGGGCGCGGCCTGCACCTGTGCCCCGTCAGCGACGCCAGCTTTCAAACGACGGCACTCTCACAACGAACCACCTCGCGCGACACGCAGCTGAGCAGGCCCCCCATCCACACAAGGTTTGCTCGCAAACGACGCCCGAAGCTTCGCTCGCGCGCCTCTCGCCGGGCGTCAACCAGGAAAGTAAAAGGGGGCAAGAAACTATACGTGAAACAGAGAGATAGGTACCTGAGGCAACGCGGGAAGAGGGGGGGTTGCGAATGGCACCATGGCGCCGTGATGACGATGGCGCCCATGGCGATGACATCTCCGCGCTTCCCGACGTCCCTTATCTTGCGAGGCGAGCCGATCCCCTGCCGCAGAAGCGCACAGCCGCGTGATAGATCCCAGGGGAGCCTATCAGTGTTGCCGTTTTGAGAATGACTTGCCGGCGGGCCTGCAAGTCATTGGAATTACCGGAACGGGCGAAAAGGTGTTTGTTGGGTACCTAGACTCGCGAATCGAGAGCAGTGCCTTGCCACCGATGACAGAGTGTTGCACTTCATGCATAATGTTTTGCTTCGTTTGCTTTTTTTTTGGTTCTTGGGCCGCATTCCCTCCGCTGTTGCTGTCACGCAGCATCGTTTGTCATCATCGCAGGCCCGACAAGAGAGTGAGGCGGCGGGCCGACTGTCGGTGATGCGTTGTCGTGTGGCGGAGCAGCGGTCATAACACGCCATCACGAGCTTGCAAACACTTCACTCGGTGTTGGACAGGGTAGAAACAGCTCGGCTCGGCTTGTACAAGCTGGCTACGGCATCACCGGGCGATCCCTGCTCAGGCTCGGAAGCCTGCCAGCGCAGATGCAATCAGGCCTGCTCGAGGCATCATCTAAATTACCCTTTGTATCTTTGACTCATCTCCCACGACGTCTGTCGCCTATCCATACATCCCTGCACGCCCTTTCTCCATCCATGCCCTCTTCTCGAACGCAAACAGCTGAGACCAGACATCATCTCCTTCGTCTGGCTCGCAAAATACAAGGTCGTATGCTTCTGGTCGAGGTGACCATCTATAGCCTTACTTCGCGCCTCCGGCGAGACGCACTTGATTCTTCTTGTCCTCCACCCGCTCAGTCTTGCTGCTTAACCCCGGAACTCCTCGGCCTTGCTCTCCTCCCACTTGCCGGGGACGAGAGCCAGAGGCACGATGCCAGAGACGTGCATCTCGGGGCCAAAGATCTTGGCGTTGAGGCCCATCTCTTGCGTCGCGGCCTTCATGTTCTTCAGACCCTCCTGGTAGTTGGGACCGGCGCGGCGCACCCAGATCTGCACGTTGTGCTCGTTCAGCTGCGTGGCGTAGTCGCGGAGAGCGCGGATGACACCCTTGAAGGTGCTGGCGACGTTGGTGAAGTTGGCGATGCCACCACCGATGAAGAGAACCTTGCCCTTGTCGGACATGGGGGCGCGGAGCATCAGGTCCAGCACGGTGCGGGCGTAGTGGTAGGTCTGAGACTCGGTGGGGGCACCCGAGTACTCACCGTAGTTGGCCAGGTCGTCGGCAAAGCCAGCCGAGGCGATGGCGTCGGCGTAGACGACCGAGGCACCACCACCTGCAACCAGGGTCCAGATACGGCCGTTGGGGTTCAGGACGGTGAGCTTGAGCGAGGCACCCGTCTTGGCGTCCAGGTCGGCGATGTAAGCCTCCTCCTTGGAGAGCTCGCGGCCGAAGGGAGCAGGGAACTCCATCGGCGGGCCGGCGTCGATGTTGATCTTCTCGCCGTTGGCGGGAGCCACGTTGGTGAGGCCCAGGGCGCCCGGGGATCGAGCAATAGCCCACTTCACACCGCACTCGAAGTCGGCAGTCTGGTCCAGCTTAGCCGCCAGGTCGAGGAAGTGCACGGCGGCAGAAGTCTTGTCCTCGTTGGGGATGACAACCAGGGGGTTGATCTCGAGGTAGGTGAACTGGCAGTCCACGTAGACGGCGTACAGCCGGGTGATAAAGTCGACGAGGACATTGTGAACTCCCTGGGGCACCTTCTTGAGCAGCGTAGCGGCAATCTCCTCGTTGGAGGGATATTGCGACAGGTCGACGGGGATCAGCAGCTTCTCAGCCTTGGCGTCGACATCGCCAACGTCAACACCACCCTCGTGGGTGAAGAGAATCCAGTCGCCCTAAAGATTCGACGTCAATTAGCATGCAGTCTCTCAATAAGGAAAATAGCAACGATGGATTTAAAGTCAAGCAATGCGCTAGGCAAGAGCCGGGGCAACGGCAGTGGGCGTTTGGGCTGACAGGGGTGGATGGGTAGAGGTAACCAGGACCCTCCCTATTGTCACATCCGGTCGCCCGGGACGCTGCGACCGACGGATGCCGCAAAAACCCGCCACGCGCACCAATTGCCCTAGTCAATCACATAAAAGACCAACGGCGCTGCTCTCAGGCATCATACAGCGACTCAAATCTGTCTTCACCCTTCGCGCATCGGTGCCTCTTCTTCGATTCTTGAGCGGACTCCCATCTCAAGCTGAAGCTCAACTGCCTTCGCCAGGCGCGACGGCCCAATGAATTGCAGACGACGATGGCTCGAATGAAGCGGCAAAAAATGAAAACACCAAAGATTGCGGCAGACTTACATCACGGACGGAGTTGATGTTGATGTAGTACTCGGTGTCCTGAGGATGGGGCACGAACGGCTCAACGAGGAACTGTCTCAGCACACCAGTCGTGTGCTCAACCTTCTGCTCCTTGCCAGCCCTCTCCGCAACCCAGGCCTTGGCCTCGGGCCAGGTCTTGTTCAGGGCCAGCAGACCGCTCTTGCCTCGTCGCTTGATGAGCTGATCGGGCTTTGCGACGAACTTGGCGCCGGGCTGAAGGAGCCAGGGGTAGGTGACCTCGGCCTGGTTCAGGACGTCCTCGACGTTGACATCCTCGGCGAAGTGCAGAGAAGCCAGTCTGGGGGCAGGGTTGTGCTTGGATGGCGGAGGGAGAGGGCTCGGCTTGATGGCGGGAGCTCGAGTGAGGTGGTAGTTGAGGATGGCCTTGCCGTCGGCCTCGAGAATCGACTTGGCGGACATGTTGAGTGGTGGAGATGGTCGAGTGGCCTTTCGGGATGGTCTGGTGAGTCTCCCGCTGTCTTTGTGTGCTCGACCTGATTCTATTGAACCCGTCAGCAAGTTCCTGGAGAAGACTGCCAACGCCAATCGTCCAGCGAAGCACAAGTGCGCGGCTGCTGAGGCGGAATGGACAGCGCAGAGGCAACCAGCTTCCTCCCCCCGCTCAGCGTGAGAATCCCAGTGGATCACGTACCAGTGCTCAGCTCGCCGTCTCAAGTGGGCTGTGAGTCTTGCGATTGCAGTCGCAGCAGGGCAGATGCAAAAAGGCAAGGAGGTGTCGAGCAGAATATCTGGGAGGGAGAGGTGGGACAGAATGAGGTGCAGCTGGATGGCGGGCGGGCGAGGGTGTGGTGGGAGAGATCGGTTCCGTCAGCCTTTCAAAAATTTGGCTCCAGCGTCGAAGCTCCAGCAAGGATTGGATGCGCTGCGCTACGGGCTCTCGGAAAGTGAGGAGAGGGGGGGACGGGGTGGTGGGATGCAGCTCGTCCGTGCCAGGAGGGAGCTGGAACGCTCCGTGGCCGCAGCAGCAAAGCACCACTCCTTTTCTCCCAGCGACTCCCGCTGCGCTGGCGGGCGCTGGCTGAAGGGGTCCCATCCATCCATGGCGACTAGCGCTGGGCGGTCAGGGACCCGGGCCCCTCTACGATGGAGGCCTGGGCTGATTGCCCAGTGGCCGTCTCCGGCGGACCCCCAAGTTGTGCCCGAAAAAGCTTTGGGGTGACGCCAGCCCGAAAAGCGATGGGACCAGCACCAGGCGCCATCGCGGCGTACCGGTACCTTGGCCCGAGGCGCCCCAGCGGTTGAGAGGTCCCGAGTGGGGCCTGAGCGCTCGTACGCGTGGGCTCACCCGCTGCTGCAGCTCGGTGGGCGGTAGCCGTCCGCCGAGAGTCGCAGGGAGCCACCCGCAATCAGTCGCAATGGGGCCATCTGAGCTGAGCGCTGCCAAGCCCGAATTGGCTCTGCGGCCCAGTGCGCTGCCGCCGCTTTTGGTTCTTCCCGGCCTCTGGCGCCGTCAGACGTCACGGAGTGAAGCTCTTTTGGTTCGCCAGAGGGCGCAGCGTCCGCAGGCTGACGGATGGACGGGAGCTACGAGTACGAGCGTCAGGCCACGCTGAGGGGACGGGCGTTTGCTGGCCGCAGTGCGGTGCAATGCGCAGCGCAGCGGCGGGGTTTGGGGGGCACCACACCCGTCCAGTCGCCGGTCATGGACGGAGCAGCCCTGGACGGGACCGCGAAATGACGGGCCCCGGCGTTCGGAGCAGGGATTTTGAGGGACCCCTCGCTGTCCATGGCCGATTGCCTTGGGCTGGAGAATCCCTCTCCTCCTGTCGAGCCCGTTGCATCGGGGAATCAGCTCGGAGCTTGCCAGTGCAAGGCTCTCAGAGTGAGCCCGAAGAGCTGGGAATGCTTGTTGGTTGCCGTGGTGCACTGTGAGACCATTCATCTCGAGCGCGGGCGGCCATCACCGACCACGGAGGCGTGCAGGACCGTCACCGACAACGGCGCTTCCATCTCCGAAGTACCGGTACCGACGGACAGCGGCAATTGTTAGCGGGTGGGACAAGGGTCAAGTCGGAGCTTCCCATCGGACTTGGTTGCACGCATTCAACAGATCAACGAAAAGTCGACGAGTCGGTCACCATCCCATCCCCAAAGGAAAAAAACTTCCCCAACTCGTTTCAGGCCGTTGACGCGCGGAAGCCTCCTGTTGCCCCGTCCCACCGCTGTCGTGCGAACCGCTCAGCCTGCTGGCAAAGGGGGGTCGATCTGCCGCTGGCCTCCACGAAGGAACACACCTATCTCAGGCATTCGCTGTCTGCCGCCTGCTTCTCTTCCACTGCAACTTCTGCTCGCCATCAAGACCCGAGCTCCAGGTACGTCGAACTGCTCGTGCATTCCCCCTCGCGCATCTATTTTCGGCGATTGCTGCGCATCCCGCCCGCCAGGACTTCCGTCAGACGGGGGATGCAGCTTGGCCGGGCTCCGTCAATGCATCTCGCTTCCCCACCGTGCTACTGGCGCCTGCAGCGGGCATCGTGTCCGGCACAGCCAATCCTGCAGGGCCGCCCGCTCGGGCCCACTATAATTTTGGTGGCCCAGCTCGCGCGCAGCGCCCGCGAGGACCTGACGGAGCCCACCTCAGCAGCAGCGCAAGCAGCCTCGTCCCTCCTCCTTTGCAGGCCCAAGCCCAGCTCGCACCACCAGCACCGGCTCTCGTCCGTCTCCTGAAATCTCACTCCTCCCCATTGCCTCGCGACGTTTCCACTGTTCCCGCCGCTTCATCTTCCTCCCTCACCACCCTCCTTGACCTCGTCCTGTTTGCCACCCAGAGCTTGCATTGGGTCTTCCGCAGCAGCTCGTCGTCCTCCCCGCACCGCTGCTGACGCTCTCCCCCCAAAAGTCGCAGACAAAAAAAAAGATCGAGCTGCTCAACAGCCTCAGATTCGAATCACCTTCGTGAGAAGCGACATCACATCAGTCATGGCTCAAGCTTCGACCAACAGCGCCAATGGCGGAAAGGGCCAGCTGTCCGCCAACGATAACATCCAGCGTTTCGCGGCCCCTAGCCGGCCGCTCAGCCCGCTGCCGGCGCACGCCCTCTTCAACGACAAGACCCGATGCTTCGTCTACGGCCTGCAACCCCGTGCTGTCCAGGGCATGCTGGATTTCGACTTCATCTGCAAGCGAAAGACGCCCTCCGTCGCCGGCATCATCTACACCTTCGGCGGTCAGTTCGTCAGCAAGATGTACTGGGGCACTAGCGAGACTCTGCTGCCCGTCTACCAGGAGGTCGATAAGGCCATGAGCAAGCACCCCGACGTCGATGTCGTCGTCAACTTTGCTTCTTCTCGAAGTGTCTACAGCTCCACCATGGAGCTGATGGAGTGCCCTCAGGTCAAGACGATTGCCATCATCGCCGAGGGTGTCCCTGAGCGAGTAAGTTTCCGCATTCTCCAGCGCTAGCGTTGTGCATGCTAACGGTGCGTCAAATAGCGAGCTCGTGAGATTGCCCACGTCGCCAAGAAGAAGGGCATCACCATCATTGGCCCCGCCACCGTCGGTGGCATCAAGCCCGGCAGCTTCAAGATTGGCAACACCGGCGGCATGATGGACAACATTGTCGCCTCCAAGCTCTACCGCAAGGGCTCCGTTGGCTACGTCTCCAAGTCTGGCGGCATGTCCAACGAGCTCAACAACATCATTTCCCAAAACACGGACGGTGTTTACGAGGGCATTGCCATCGGTGGTGACAGGTATCCCGGTACCACCTTCATCGACCACATGCTGCGATACCAAGCCGACCCCGACTGCAAGATCCTGGTCCTGCTGGGCGAGGTTGGTGGTGTTGAGGAGTACAAGGTGATCGATGCCGTCAAGCAGGGCATCATCACCAAGCCCATTGTTGCCTGGGCCATCGGTACCTGCGCCAGCATGTTCAAGACCGAGGTCCAGTTCGGCCACGCTGGCTCCTTCGCCAACTCTCAGCTCGAGACGGCTGCCATGAAGAACAAGACCATGCGCGAGGCTGGCTTCTACGTCCCCAACACCTTCGAGGACATGCCCAGCGTCCTCAAGGAGGTCTACGACAAGCTTGTCAAGGAGGGCACCATCGTTCCCCAGGCCGAGCCTGTTGTTCCCAAGATCCCCATCGACTACTCGTGGGCGCAGGAGCTTGGCCTCATCCGAAAGCCCGCCGCCTTCATCTCCACCATCTCCGACGACCGTGGCCAGGAGCTGCTCTACGCCGGCATGCCCATCTCGGACGTCTTCCGGGAGGACATTGGCATCGGTGGTGTCATGTCGCTGCTGTGGTTCCGCCGCAGACTGCCCGACTACGCTTCCAAGTTCCTCGAGATGGTCCTCATGCTCACTGCTGACCACGGCCCCGCCGTGTCTGGTGCCATGAACACCATCATCACCACTCGTGCCGGCAAGGACCTCATCAGCGCTCTGGTGTCTGGTTTGTTGACCATTGGCTCTCGATTCGGTGGTGCCCTGGACGGCGCCGCCGAGGAGTTCACCAAGGCTTTCGACAAGAACTTGAGCCCCCGAGAGTTCGTCGACAACATGCGCAAGGCCAACAAGCTCATCCCCGGTATCGGCCACCGCGTCAAGTCGCGCAACAACCCCGATCTGCGTGTCGAGCTCGTCAAGGAGTACGTCCTGGCCAAGTTCCCCAGCCACAAGCTCCTCGACTATGCCCTGGCCGTCGAGACCGTCACCACCTCCAAGAAGGACAACCTGATCCTCAACGTGGACGGCTGCATTGCTGTCTGCTTCGTCGACCTTCTCCGCAACTGCGGTGCCTTCTCCACCGAGGAGGCCGAGGACTACCTGTCCATGGGTGTCCTTAACGGTCTCTTCGTCCTGGGTCGCAGCATTGGTCTGATTGCCCACTACCTCGACCAGAAGAGACTGCGCACTGGCCTGTACCGTCACCCCTGGGACGACATCACCTACCTCCTGCCCAACCTTCGTGAGGGCCGGCCTGGCGCCGAGGGCAGAGTGGAGGTCCAGATGTAAGGCATTGTGCAGGAGAATGGATGAGCGTCGGGTCCTTTACAATGTGCATTTGATGATTTGGTGCTGCGGACAAGGCAGGGAACGAAAGCGGAGGCTTGTAAGACAACCCTCGATACATGTAGTTTTAGGAAGCTGCAAGTAGCTATCCCGTAATTCTTTGAATCTTATAGACATGACATGACGCCCGCCTGTGTTCGTATTCGATGTCATTTCCAATCCTTCTCAAACATATCACGCGGAGCGACCTACGCACAACAGCGGCACTAGCAGGGCGTCTTGGCAACAGCATTGTCAAGTGATGAGGTTACCAGGCACGCAGGGTAGTGAGAGGCCTGTATAACAGCGAGCTTGGGGTGAGTTTACCAGGGTTGATTTTCTCGATGGGGCGAGCAGCTCGACCAGCCCACAACATCGTGTCCAAGGGGATTTCTGCATTTTAAAACGAGAATGTAAGTTAATTTCCGGGTGTTCGAAGATTTATCCATGCCTGAAATGATTCTGCGTTTCCGGGAGACGTAAAGTCAAGATGCAGGGAACTCTAGGGTAGGCTTGAACGATCCGGTGCAGGTCACGTGCCAGCGCGCATCGTAAGTCTCGGCGGGCAACGATTTCTGGAACGACTAGCGATCTTGCGACCCAGACGAGCAACAAGCAGCGGGCGAGGAGAGACGTTCGACAAAAGCCAATGCGGCCCTGATTGTATGTTGGCCGTCCGTCAGCAACCTTGCATGGAATTGCCTTCTCACACCTGAGCAGAAACACCATCACCACGGGCACCGGCGGGCACTGCAAACCTCGAAAGTCGCCGACAACCTACCATCCCGACGCCGAGCCGAGTTTCGAGAAACACGGGAGCGAGACAGCGCTCGCCAGACGCTGCCATGTCCTTCTTCCGCATCACCCTGCACCGCTCGGCCATCGGCCTGCCGGAGCGCACGCGCGGCGTCCTCGCCGCCCTCGGCCTCCGCCGCCGCATGCAGACCGTCTTCCACCCCGTCGAGCCGCAGTTCGCCGGTATGATCCTCAAGGTCAAGGAGCTGGTGCGCGTGCGCGAGGTCGACGCCCCGCTGTCCAAGGCGCAGGTCAAGGCCGCGCGGACGCCGGACGCGGGCTTCTACGTCGAGAAGGCGGCGCCGCGGATGTAGGGCAGTGATGGAGTACAGCATCCAGAAGGGGAGAAGCGACGGATGGATGAACGGAGAGATCTGGAGAGCGTGGCGGTGTACACTATACTGTAATAACGACATGTACAAAGGCGGAGAAAGACACCCTTATTGGGTGATGCATGCCCGAGGTCGGGCACCGGAACGCAAGACGGGATAGCAACTTGCGAAAGCACATAAGGAGACTCCAGTCAATCAAAGAAGCAGTTGATTCGCTATTCGCCCAGTTCCCGATTTAGCCCTTTTGCTCAATAGCCACCTTACAACAGACAATACACATTTGCCACGCTGCGCCGCCGCCCCTGGCTAGCCATTAAATATGCTACAAGCCGCAGTCTTCGTGCCCTTGTTCCGAAGAAACCGTACCACCGACGCCACTGCGCCTCGAGGTGCCTTCCGCACATATATCGTACCGCTCTTGCAGCGTTTTGCCTAGAAGCTCCGCGCCTTGTCAATGTACTCCTGCGACGGAGTCTCGTATTCGCTGACAAAGTACGTTTCGCAGTTTCGCGCCAGCCAGACGGTGAACTTGCCAATCTCCTCTCTAAGGCGCGAAACCGACTGCTGGTCCATGTTGGTCTGGGCCAAAAGTTCTGGGAGCGAGACTGCAAGCACTGATTAGCGAGGTCATGCCAGAGAGAGGGATGGATGCAGGACGACAACGTACCAATCAAGCGGGCCAGATGTTCTGCGCCGTATACGTCACAGACGCTCTTGTACGCTGACGTTTCCTCGGTGTTGTTGTCCCAGAGCTTGCGGATGTCCATGTATTGATGGCGTTCAAACCTGCAGCGCTTGTCAGTGTATGCCAGGAACCCGAGGGAGAATGGCACGTACCGGTAAAGCAGTATCCTGCTCAGAGCCTTTTCAAAGTACTCGCGGAGACCAGCGATGACTTCTTCCAGGATGTCCATGCTGGCAGAGCCCTCCTCCCGATGGGGCTTCTCGTAGGCCAGGTAATTCTGCAAAATCTGGTTTACGGGCTTGGGATGTGGGAGAGGGACTAGTTGGTTGTTCTTGGTGATGTTTTCCCAGTCGTCCACCAGCATTGCCTGGACGTGATCAGGCACTGGAATGTTAATCATTGGCTTGCTGTGGAAGGCATCCTCCTTTGTAGACGATTAGCAACGCGCGTTCCATAAGCTGGAGGAGACGTCCCTTACCTGTTCGAGTTCCCAGTCTTTGCCTCTCCGTCCTCCCCTGCTCCCCTGAGCGGCGGCCGAGCCTCGCTCCTCGCTGCCGCGCGCCGAGTCGCCGCCGTTCCTAAGGACCTTCTTGGGCTGCTTCGAGTTCTTCTGCAGGCTGTTCTTGAGCTGCGCATGAAGCTGGGCGGCCAACTCCTTGTGCTCGTCGTCGAAGGGCCGGATGCGGTCAACCAGGACCCAGTCGTCCCAGGTGTTCTTCCAGCCCTTGTAGTGAATCTTGTAGCGGTAGCCATCGCCGGGCTTCTCGCCGGGCTGGACGTCCATGACCTTGGCCTCGTAGAGCATGTCCATGTGAAAGCACAGAACCTTCTCGTCCTTGGCGAACTGGGGCGCCGACTGCTGCCGCGCTGGAGCCATGGTGATGTGTGTTGCTGAAACCGGGATGTTCTTCAGGGAACGCGGACAAGCCGGCAGCAATAGTGTGCAATCTGATTTCCCCAAAGCTGGGCTGATGTGGCGATGCGCGCCGAGAGCGTGTATTCGATGCTGTGGTGTGGTTAGAGGTGAGTGTTGAGCTGCGTGGTGGATGTGTGATGAGCGCCTCAAGCAGTAGTGACGGGACAGCCTGCCGCGTAGATTGGCTGCATGAGTGAGCGGGCGCGCGCGACGCGATTTTTGCTGGTGGGCAGTAGCAGAAGCGGTCGGTGCTAATTGGCTGCCAGGCGGATGGTCTAACTTGGAGTCTGCTGCTGCTAGGCGCTCACTGCGCTGAATCTAGGTTTGCTCGACCTCAACACCTGGTACAAAAATGAGTGTATATAGGCATATTCTGGAAAGTTAGGTTTGAAAAGCGAATGAGAATTAGCTTTTACGAATGCTTTGTTTCTTGTTTTAGCACGCTGGCGAACTCCTTCTACGGTAGTCGGCATCTATACATGGAAACTCTGATAACTTCTGAGGGGTGGAATGGGGTCTATCAGCGTACAGTGCATCGCGTAGAAATTACTGTATGCTCCGCCAGTTTGTTCGCGCAACATCTCCTCCGTACAGTGCGTGACATCGGTACGCGGCCGAGCTCTCAACGCGTCGCCCCAGCTTACAGCCCTGCGTCCAGCAACATCCTCTCGAGACCCCTCGGTCCCAACTTCGACAAAGGCACGCGTGCCCCCGAGCAGCGATGGCGCCCACCGAGTCCGAGATTCTCCAAAACTACCTCCTCCAGCCGGCGTCGCTGACGGCCATCACCACCTTTGAGCAGTTCAAGGCGCTCTTCCCGCGAGCGCTACACGCCTCGCCGCAGCTGCGCTCGCTGTTCCGCGACCTCCAGGCGCAGCGCAACGCCGCCATCGACGCCGTCGCTGCCAACGTCGCCGCCGAGGCCAAGAGCGGGGCCGCGATGCGTAGGGAGGTGCTGCGCGCCCGGCGTGAGGCGGAGCGGGAGGAGGCCGACGGCGAGATCGAGATGGAGCGGGCGCTGTTTGGGGACGAGAGCGGCGCGCGGCGGGCGCGGCACTCGCTCAGCTCGGTCGTGCCGGAGCTCGACGGCGCCGTCGGCGCGCTCGAGGCCGAGATCAGGCAGCTGGAGGAGGATGAGGCTGCGCTATTGGCCTCCGTGAAGCAGACTGTTGGCGGACTGAGCGATCTTCGGTACGGCAAGTTTGCGAATGGGCAGCTCAGAGACGAGGTCCTCGACGGCCTCGCTTCACTGCAACAAACTTGCGAGGCAAAATCTTGATACATGGCCGTACAGCATCGATCTACTCCAGAACAGTACGTCCTTGATCTTTCCAGAATGAACCTCCCGACCCAACCCGACTCCGCCAAATCGGCCGCTGTTGTACTGATCCATTTTACAGAACACGCCCCGACCCGGCACGCATATTACTCGTACTGTCTTCTCCAGCGTCTGGCACGCGCACTTTACGGTTTTGACACCAAGAAGTGTGCATTACATCTCGAGAAGGGACGCTTATCGCCGGCCGGCAGCAGGTGCCCTAGCAGCGGCTCCAGCACGTCGGTCAGGGTTAGGAGCCATGTTGCCCATGCGGTTCGACCTGAGGCAACTTGTCAGCTGTCGGGACGCCAGAGGATTCTCACAGGGAAAAACTCACATCATGCTACGGCTGACAAAGGAGACGAGAATCATGAAAAGCCAGTTGGGAACAAGGTTAAAAGCCCAGAGAACGTATCCGTAGGGAACGGACAGGCCGAGCTCGGTGGCCTTGCCGTTGAAGGGGTGGAACCACGAATCGAGCAGCCTCCAGCCCTCCTTGCTCTTGGCAGAGTTGAGGGCAACGAGGTCCGACGAGGTCGTGGTGGTCAGGTTGAGCCTTCTCTGGTAAATGTCAACGGGGGCGGGAGACGGCAGGATGTTGAAGGACCAGATGTAGCCGGTGCCGGCCGACCAGCTGTTGCAGAGGATGGGCTGGTCGTCGCAGTTGAGATAGGCGACGTGCGGGGAGCCGGGGGTAAGGGCGAACTTGGCGGCCGTCTCGTTGAAGGCCTTCTCGATCTTGCCGCAGTGGCCTAGAGAGATGTTAGTCTTGTGATCCACCAGCGCGAAGAATGCGGAACCGAGTCCTGGCGCACTCACCGAAGCACGTCTTGTTGCGACCAGTGACCAGCACCCACCACTCCTCCGGGACGGTGGCGCGGGGAGCCACGGGCTCGTAGAGCGTCTCCTTCCAGTTCTCGAGGGTCAGGGTGTGCATGCGCATGGAGCCCATCTTGGCCTCGAGGGCGGCGACGGGGTCGTGGACGCCCGGGTTGGGGATGTACGAGCCCATCTGGGCGACGAAGCTCTGGAACTGCGCCTTGTACTGGGCCAGGGGGTCCTCCTGGGCGGAGGCGAGCAGCGGCAGGGCCGCGACGACGGCGGAGACGGAGAAGCGCATGGTGACGGACGAGTCGAGGACCGCTGACGCAGGGGCTGGAGCTGGAGCTTGGACAAGAGTTGCGAGCGCAGCGTGCGAGGACACAAGACGGAGTCGCGCGCGGGAAGAGGGTGAGCGGCGGGCTTGGGGGAAGACGTTCCAGATGCGGCGCGCGGAGGAAGCGGAGGAGGAGGAACTCAAAATGCGCAGGACAATGACAGGCTGGCAGGGAGCTGCTGTGGAGGAGCGACGGCTCGGGATGGATCCCTGGAGCTCGAGGCCCAGCGAATCCGCTTTCGTTGGCAACGGTTTTGCTGACGAGCGGCCAGAAGCTCAACAACGGGCGGGATTGGAGGTGGGGCGCAATCTTCCAGGTACTTTGTAGGCCGCGGGGCGCTGCGTTTCCCCTGGAACTTGCACTGTACGAGTACAGAGCACCCGACCCATTCGCGCGCTTTCATCCCGCTGTGGAGCCAGTCCAATCCCGCTGTCGCAGAGGGCAGCTCGCGGGGGAACAACGCGAACAGCTCCCAGCTGCACGGGAGCTGCATCCCTCGGCCCCGAGCGTCATACTACTCGACGGCAAGATGGTGCGTATTTGCGAAGTCGAATGCTTTCTCCTCGTGCTTCTCGTTACACAATGACTAACAGACCTCTCCCTCCTCAATGCAGGCGACAGACTCCCCAGCCCAGAAGCGCAAACGCGGTCGGCCGCCAAACGCGTCCAAGCTCGCCGACGCGTCGCACGATCAGGACTCGGTTCGGCAGCAGCGCCCCGACGGCGACGACACAGAGGAGCGCCCGCGGAAACGAGGAAGGATGATGAAGAGCAATCACGAGACGGGGGCCCAGCCGCGGAGGAGGGGACGGCCGCGCAAGTCGACGGGTGAGGTGGTGGAGGAGCGGCATGGCGAGGAGGAGCACACAGCGCCGCCACGGAGAAGGGGGCGCCCGCGCAAGTCTACGGATGAGGTAGTGGGGGAGCAGCAAGGCGAGGTGTCGCAGCCAATATCGCCACGGAGAAGGGGACGGCCGCGCAAGTCGACGGACGAGGCGTCAGAGCCGCAGCCGGAGCAGCCGCGGAGGAGGGGGCGCAGACCAAAGGCGGAGCAACAAACCGAGGCCGAAGATGAATCGCGAGAGGAGCCGGAGGAGCAGGCTGACGAAGACGAGGAATCCACTCAACAACCTCAGCAGCACGCGGCCAATCGTCGCAAGCGCGGACGCCCTTCGTTGAAAGCCCTCTCGCCGTCGGAAGCCCAGAAAGAGCCTCCCAAAGCAGGCAAAGGGAGGAGGCGCGCTCCTCGAGAAGACGAAGACGAAAATGCCGGACTAGAAGCCGACGCGAGGCAGCATAAGAAGCCAAAGAAGCCTCGCGGGAGGCCGTCAGCGGACAAGTCCTCCTTGGGACGGAACGAGAGCCCGCAGACGTCTCCCAAACGCCGTCGTCGGTCGGCTCAAATGGCAGAGCCCGAAGAAGACCAAGCGCCTGGCCCTCCCGCCTTGGAGCCCGCCTCACCACCGAGACCCTACGCCCACGTCGCGCCTCACGTACGCCGCGTTCGCCAGGCTGCCATCACCGCGAAATGGTCGCCCTTGACGGGGCCCTCCCTGGCTGCTGCCTCGACGCTGCTGCACCTCGCGCACCGGCCTATTCTGCAGCGCCTCTCCAACACGCACCAGCGGCGCGCCCACACGTCGGCAGCCTTGCGCCTCATGACGCACCGCATCGCTCGCAAGATCACCCGCGGGCTGCCGTTTCCGCCTGCGGCCATGCCGGCGGCCACCTCCGCCGCTGCTGGCGCGGGCGACGGGGGCCGCGAGACGGAGCTGGATTTCGAGGCCGTGTTGGACGGCAAGGCGCTGCTGGAATCTCAGCTGGGGCCGGCGGCGCACGCGGTCGAGGTGCTGCGACGGGAGAAGGAGAGGATAGAGAGGGAGCTCGAACGAGACTACGAGATGCTGAGGAAGTTGGAAACCGGGGCGAGGGCGCAGGCGAGGGAGCAACGGGGCTTACTCAAGAAGTCGCACGTCTTGGCCCCGGAGGGGATGAAGCCTGATGTGAAGGACGAGCAGGGCGACAAGCCAGTGTTCTTGACGCACGACAAGGGGCGGTCGTCAGGCAGCATATCTGCTGTAAGTCTCCTTGTGAAGCGCCTCACCGGGACGAGAACTAACTCGCCGTCTGCAGGACATTGCCGACGACGATCTGCGCCCCCTCGGGGCTCAGCTTGGAGGTCATCTCGAGAGCATGCGCACAAATCTTCAGCAGGCGGACGGCATCCCCCTCCAGCTGCGTCGCAGTCAGGCGGCGCTGCAAGCGGTGCTGCTGCAACACCTGGATCAAAGCCAGTTCGAGCACGTCGTGCTGGGGTAGCCGCCGCGTCTTCAGGAAGGGGGTTGTTCTTTATATCAGGACACATCCAACGAGCCATGCAGGATACAGGCTTGGGCATTGAGACTTGCTTTAGGTTCTTGGGAACAAAGAAAGGCGGCGTCATACGGTGACGAATGTACGAATTCACGACTTGATGACACTCGATAAGCCCTCGCTACTTTGACGCGGAGACAAAGGGGCCTCAGATTAAGGGGCCGGACCCCGGCATCACATCATGTCACAAATGCAAGGCCATGACTACCATGTCGACAGGTTGCCGCGCTCAAAAGAGGCACACCCAGAACAATGCAGATTTTGACAAACACGCGCAGTTCCAAAAGGGAAACCGGCGCTTTCCATCGTATGTACACAAGAAAGTGAAGAAGAAAATCTGGCCTGCCGAGCAGCACCCGCATGAGAGACGACACCCCCGTTCCATCCATGCAGCAAAAGCGCGCCTGGGCACGCGCACGCCGTCTACACCCAACGTCTTCAGGTCGTAAAAATAGTACACGGGTGGGCTAGATGAAGCTCATAACGTTCGTCTCGAATCCGAAGAAGGCTGGAGCCGGTCTTGGGCGAGGACTCCCGCCGGCTCACCGCCGACGCTGGTTCGACTGTCCTCGACGTCCAGAGGGCACGTTGAGATGGAGCTTAACGACGGAGGCGGGCGAAGCCGGAGGGAGCAGCCTTGCCGCTGGTGGAGTGGGTGCCGTTGCCGGAGGGGTAGGGCACGACGGTGACGGTGGTCTGCATGGTGGTGGTGCGAGACTCGGTGCAGTCCGTGGTGCTCGAGCTGACGTCCTGGTTCGTGACAGCGGGCTGCGTGGCGGTCTTGGTGGCGTCGGAGCCGACGGTCACGTAGACGGTCGAGGGGGCCGCGGTCACGGTCACGGTGGAGGCAGCAGGGCACTGGCAGTTGCCACCGTTGCCGTTGCCGCCGGGGGGAGAGACGCCGGTGGGAGAGACATCAGAGCCCGTCTTGGTGGGGTTGGCCTTGGAGATGGTGACGGTGCGGGTGACCTTGGAGGTGGCCGTGGTGGTGGTGGTGCTCTCTCCCGGGTTGGCAGGGCCGGTGCTGGCGGCCTGGTTGCCGGAGCCGGTCTGCGAGCAGGGGACCGTGATGGTCTTCTTCTCGGTGGCGGTGACGGTGGAGGTGACGACGGAGGCGTCGGTGCCGGTGCCCAGGGTCATGGTCAGCGTCCGGGTGGTGGTGACGTCGGTGGTGGTGGTGGTCTGGCCGGGAGGCAGCGAGCCGGCATCGGCCTTGGACGTGGTGGCACCGGAGCCGCCCGTGGTCAGGGGCACGCTGGGGTGGATGGCCGTGGTGCGGATGGAGGGAGAGCCGGTGGTGGCGGGCAGCTGGCCGCTCGTGGCCTGGTTGACGATGGACGACGAGATGCTGGAGGCCTCGGAGACGGGGCAGACGGTCGTGGTCAGGGCGACGGTGTCGGTGACGGTGACGACGGTCTTCTGCGACTCCGGGAGCGTGGCAATCTGCGACGGGTGGGCCGGGCAGTTGGTGACGGTAGGGGCGCAGCTGGTGATGGTCTTGACCTGCGTCGTGAAGACGGTCAAGGTGGTCTGGTCCGCGGGAGCCGTGGTGTTGGCGCGGGGGAAGTGCAGGTGCTGGTGAGGAGAGTGGGCAGAGGCGGCGGAGGCCATCATGCCGAGAGCAGCGACGGTGTACTTCATCTTGGCGGTTTGTTTTGTGTTGTTGGTTTGAACCTTTGGCTTGATGGAGTTCTCTTGATGAGAAATGCCAACCTCTTGTTATAAAGTGCGTGGATAAAGGAGCGAAAGTCGATTTCGCGTCAGCGTGGCAGACACAGTATGCTCACGAAAAGAAGGTAATATCAAAAAAATGATGTTGGAGGTGTGAGACGAGTGTCGCGAGCGCTGCTGGACGTTGAATCGATGCTGAGCTATGATAGCAAAGGGACGGCGAGCTGTAGTCTTGATGCTCTACGCACACGCAAACGGGAAAGGAATGGAAAGAGTCACGAAGACCTGGCTGAAAGAGAGAGAATGGACGCAAACGTTCCTGGTGAAGAATGAGAGAAGAGGTAAAGGTGAAGAGGGAAGAGGGGGGAAGAGGGAAAGAAAAAGGAGGAGAAGGGGAGAGGGAGTAGGGTATGGAGAAGGTTGCGAGGCCCCCCCGGAGTGCACGCTGTCAGACGCAGCCAATGCAGAGGCAGAGAATAGATGGAGTGGACTGCCCACCCATGTGGTGCGAGGTGAGCGAAGCAGCGGAGGGCGTGAGAGATTGAGGGGTGGAGGGGGGTGAGATGCGGACCACGGACCACGGACGATGGAGTCGCCCACGGATCAAGCGAGGGCTCGTCCGTGATTGAGTGGCACGGTGAGCAGCGATGCTGCTGCCGCCGACACGAACAGCAGACGTCCAATGCCAACGGGCACCCATGGCCGACAAGGGTCCGGGATCGTCGCGGCGCAAACGCCGGACCGCCAAGTGAGCGCTCTCGATCCCGGTCCCTCTCCCAAGGTCGGTGCCGCCGAAACCGACCACGAACCGAGAAATTCAAGAGAACCAAGAAGCAGCTCGTAACCCTCAACACAGCACAGCCACTGTGGGCACGGCTCCCTGACTGACTGACCGCTCGCCGCTGCCCCGGAGGCCGAGCACCAAGACAAAGCTCGGTCGCCCTCGTGTCGGAGCCCAAAACCTACTCGCAGCTACGAGAGTATGTATGTACGAGTACGGAGCACGCATGCCTGCCATGCGCGGCGGAGGAGGCATCCCACGACGGACGCCGCCTGCAGGGGCCGAGTAGAACGGACGGACGAGGGCGGAGCGGAGCCAGTGCGCACAGCAGGCGCTCCAGTATCGAGAGAGAGAGAGAAAGAGCCTCAGCAGAAAGGAAGACACGCACGCAGACATGGTGTTTTAGCTCAGGGGCCTGCCTCCTCCTTGCGCTTCCCCGATGCCGCTAGCGTGCAGGTACCGAGCATGGCGCCGTCAATCTGAGACGCCGTCGTGGCCAATCGTCCGGCCGTGGCGGCGCCATCCCGGGCGCCTGTTTGGTGGCGCCAGCTCAGCGATCAGCGAACCGGCAGCGTCGGTGTCGACTGCTGGGTGAGGCAGCCGTCGGTCGCCCCGCTGGCAGCGGCTACGGGCGACCAGATAGCAGAAGCAGAGATGGATGGAATTGGATGCAGCCGGTGCATGCATGGCCATGCCGCTGTTCACTGCTGGGCTGTGCTGTGCTGCGCTATGCCTGGGAGCAGCCCGTGGAGTGCGCTTCTGCCGTGCCCTGTGCCTGGCCCTGTCATCGTCGGGTACCTTATTACCTGGCCGCAGCGGACCTCCGGCGTCACTGCCACTACAAAGTGCTGTGCACGAAGGGGGGCGCAGGCCTCCAGCTCACTCTCCCAAACAACCGACACGGTGCACGAGCCCTACCGCTTCATGCACACCGCACACTCTGCAACGGGAAGCGCGAGTTTGAAGACAGCAAAATATCTGCCCACGGCTCGCGCATAACATCGCCAGTCGCCCGCCATGTCAGCTCGGCTCAGGATTCAGGAACCACCTCAATGGGGACTGGGACCCCTCACCCGCCCCGCCTCGAGCCCCGTTTCATCTGCCCACGCCTCCCTCCTCCTCCAACCCCCCCAGGGCCTTGCTTCTGCGAGACGTCGAAACCGCCACCTCACGCTTGTCCTTGCACCTCCCGCCCATGGACTGCGCCTTGCACCCGTGGATGCGCAATGTTTGCGAGATAAACTCCACCGTGGACAAGCGCCGCGTCCCCCCTTCATTCCGCCGTGCCTCGTTCCGCAGCGTCAATTATCTTTGCCGGCGATTCGCAACCCCACGGTCGCCCACCTCGCCGTTTCAATCCCCTGATGACAACATGGAGCCCAACGCCTGCCGTCACGGACTGATTGAGGTGGCTGCCGCTTTTGATTACCGGTCGTCTTCGCCTCACCCGCGTCATTGGGAGAGGCCTCTGTGCCCGGAGGCATAATCTCGTCCCTCGCCAGTGGCAGGTTGAGGGTGCGCAGATTGCAGGCGGCCGCCCACCCATTCATGGCGTATTGTTGGCGACGACTCCGCCGCCAGATTACATACGAATCATATGGATATGTGGGCTTTGCTGCCGAGCTTCGTATGGGGCCGCGCAATCACCGAAATCTCCCAACGGCCGGCGATTCGACCGTTCATCTAATATCTGCTCCGGCTCCCCTGCCGAGCCTGGACCACTGCATGCCGCCCATGTCTGTGCCACTCATCAAGCTTATGTGGGATCTGCTTCAACTCCTGGAGGCTGATCTTTGATTCACTGCATCCGATACGAGTACGCCTCCAGTTGCAAGTCCCAGATGATGCCACTGCGCTCCTTGCCTGTGCTGATTTGCATGACAAAGCATGGTGGCGGAGCAGGATCCGAGTCTGGGATCTTGGCTGTCCAATGTTTCATGGCCCGCCGCGTTATAAGGTCGGAGCCTTCTTGGACCTTGTCGCCATGACAATTTCAAAACACGACACGACTCGTCATTTTATTCCACCTCTTCAATTCTAGGACGAGGTTGCCCAGATGCGTCGACGAGAGTCCCCTGGGGGTTCACATGCAGTCCCGCCAGCCGAGTCAGCCCTGGTGCCGTCGTTTCGACTTGTCGCGGCAGAACACTGCCCAAGGCCCAGTTGTCCATGCTCTCCACGACATCTCGCGCGTGCTGCTGCACGAGCCCGTCGTTGTCCGTCTGCGCCACGTAGTCCAGAGTTGTCCTGATATCCCTCTGGCTCTCGGCGGTGAGCCCGAAACCGAGAGACCTGTTGGAGTCCTTCGCCCTGTGGAGCGCCTTGATGAACTCCAAGATGACGACCACGGCCGCTCGCCGAAGAATGCCGTGTTCCAACTCTCGCTCCAGGGTCAGAACGTTGACGCAAAGATCCACACCCGTGCTCACGAGTGTTGGGCCTACGCCACTCAGGTTGGTCTCCAGTGCGGCTCCAAAGATGGACAGCGACGAGGCGCGCATCCGGATGTCCTCGCTTCCTCTCTTGCTCTCCCAACCCTGCATGATCTGCGCCAAGATGTCGTTCCTCGCCTTTTCTTCTTCCGATATTACCTCCTCGCCAGCCAAGTCCTCATCTTCGCTCGTGTCGTCGGCTCCCTTTTGCTTCTTCATATTGCGTAGCCTCTCCTCTCTTGCTTGTCTGGCCATTGTCTTCGGCCGGTACCCCCGGCGTCCGGCAATGGACAATAACGTCTCGCACACTTGCTGCGCAACATCGCCCGAAAACGTCTCGCCTAGCCGCTCAATCACTTGATTCAGGGCCTCACCAAACCTGAGGCGGATGTCTGTTGACATCTTCTCTTGCGGGTCTAAATAGTTCTCGACGAGCTCTTGCACCGTCGACTTGGGGTGTTTGTTCGCAAGCTGCGTGAATACCTTGATTACCCTGAGATTGATGTAATCCTCGTTTTCTTTCAGCAGGTTGGACATCAGCACAGTCACTGCGGTGATGTCTAGCACTGGGCTCTCGGCGATGATCAACTTGGATAGCAGGTTCAGTCCCTCTGATACCACGGGCGGCGGGTTGTCGCTGTCTCCTGTGATATAGCTCATGGCTAGGTTGTAGGACTTTCGGTCCTCTATATGCCGAGCGCTGGGAGCCGGCTTGGACTCATCAGGCAGTTCCACTTCGTCGCGATACTTCAGCAGCATGCCAAGATTTCGCGCTGTGGTGGAAACGTCTGGTCGGTCCGAGCTTCCCAGCCTTTCAAGAGCCTCCTCAATGATATGCAGCTCGTGCGTTTTGATGTCGGACCTTTGGAAGCTCGTTGCGGTTATGACCAGGTTGAGAAGGCTCAACACAACTGCCACGAGATCATCCCCCAGGGATGATCGACCGTCGGCTATCAGGACTTGACATATGACGTCCAAAAGTTGATCAAAATGGCTGACCAACTTTTCTGGAGACTTCTCCATGAGCTTCTGGAGCAAAGAAACCTCGACGAGATCCTGAATCGGGGAGTTGGCGTCGCGATCTTGGGGACTAATAATATGCACCCTGTCGGCACTTTGCCTCTCTGCAGTCTGAATCCACCGGCGCAGGAGATGGATGAAGAGGGCGGATATTTCTTCATTTAAGCAGCAAGTAGCGATGATGTTCACCAGCTTTGCTGACTTGTGGTCGACCTCCCCCCAGTTGAGCTCTCTTTCAAGTTGTGACTCTTCCCCGCGCTGCGCCACGACATCCATACGGCCCTCGGCATCAAGACGATAGCGCCACGCCGGCCGTGAAGTACCGATAGAGCCTATGCAGAGTATATTTTCCACAATTGGCCACACGCTGTCAATATCACCAAAGAGCTTGAGGTATGTTTGCACTAGGCTCAGCGCCGTGCTGCAGAACCGCTCGTCTGTTGTCTGTGGGGGGTTGGTCCAGGAGGAAATGGCCCAGAGCTGCAGGATGATTGGCTTCAGGACTCGTCTGCAGAGACCTGGGGAAGGGTTCGACAGTATTAGGACCTTGAGCCGGCTGAGAGCTTTTTCGAGAGACCGAGCTGGTACCAGTATTCGGTCTCGGCTGAGGTCGATCACTTCGTCCTCCATAGTAGCCGTAGTCGTGTTGACATCTGCGGTCCGACTCAACCCAAGAGATGGGTTCAAGCTTTCCAAAAGTGGCTGAACGAACACATTCCATCCGGGTGCGCCTGAAGAGCCGGTCAGCATCACGGCTCAGGAGAGGTAGCAAGGTGTGGTACTCCATACCTGGAGCACCCAATTGCTTTTTGCCGAGTATCCCGAAGCCAACTATCTGTGCAGCGGTTTTCGCTAGGTCCTCTCCCGCCTCGCCGTCGAACAAGTCAAACAGCTGCCCCGAGATACCCTCGAACCACGCTTGGGGTGTCATGGACGACGGGACGGAGGAGAGCAGTTTCGTCGCGACCGCAATGCCCTCGTGAGTGATGCCAGCACCACCCTTCTGCGGCTGTCTTGCGTCCGCCGTCGCCGCAACATTGCTCGGGTGGACAGAAAACACGAACTCCATGGTCGCGCGGACACCATCGGCTTTCAGCGGTAGGGAGGTGAGGGTCTGCATGAGAGGATCCCTCAGCCATTCGGGGAGGACATCCGGCTTAATCAGCGCATTCAGCGTTGGCAAGAGAGCCCATGTGTTCGTCCTGGGAGCATGTTAGTTCTGTGTGCGACCCAAGAGGTGAGGTAGGCCATTTACCTCGCAATGAGATCATTGTAGTCGGTTAGCCCGGCCGCCCGACTGCTCGCTTCCAGTGACGGATCAAACGCCTTCTTCGCAGCGTCAACAATTTCTTCAATTATCTTCGACCCAGACGTCGCCGAGGACGAAGCAGCGGCCATTTGGGCGACACGGCGACAGTTGTCGACGATGAGTGATGATATTTGACCAGCTTCTCGTTCTAGGGTAGGCCCGCTTACCGACGACGCCTGAAATGTGGTGCACCGTGCGGCGATAATCGCACTGTCGATGCCCACGCGCTGGTCACCTGCCTACGCGACTTGATGTGGCCCGTGCACGCGTGTTGTCAGTCGCGTCCTGTCGAGCTCAACACTCTTGTATCCCTCCAACCGCGAACATCGCCAAACTCATCGCCAAAATTCACGATTCGATGCTGGAGACCAACCCGCCTCCCAGTCGCCGCTATGATGCCTGGAAAGAGTTCTCGACCGTCGTTTGGTGCTCGTAACAGCGAAGCTCCTTCGTTGCTGCTCAGCAACTCCGCTCCCGCACGTCGCCTCCCTCACAGTTTCCCGACTCTCGTTTTCCGCCAGGAATGTCTATCGCAGACCCCTCTCCCGGGCTGTCGGACGCCATATGCCGCTCCCGAGCCTGTATCAGGACCTCGTCGTGTGCCGCATTTGGATCTATGGTGACCCTCGCCGTTGACCACAGACGGTACAGCCCAGCTGAGGGAACGAGTTTCGGAACTTAACCCTACGTTCACATCTGGTTCAAGTTTGCGCCATGTTGTTTGGGCCATCTTCTATGTCGACTGAACGCCTCACGAGGCTACACCCGCCGAAATATGTGGGGTGGCTGACATGGGGCCTCGGTCGACGGACTGATGGAACGAACTGTCCAGTCACCTAATGGTGCGCGAGGAGAAGGAAGCCATGAGCCGCTGTGGTAAGAGCCTCTGGTCTGAGGACGCTCGTCTGCCCTTCCACTGGAACTTGGACGTTGGTCAAGAGTAGACTGTCTCATGGATACTGTCGGCTTCGAGCAAGAGCTTGCCGTCTTCCGCGGACACCAGGGTCGCATGCTCCACCCGACGATCAGTGATGGACAGAGATGAGCCCAGGATCGGCCACAAACTGTCAGACAAGGCGTTTTGACACCCAGCTTCCAGAGTCTTGCCTTGTCGGAAACACTCCCGGATTGCGCTGGCGGTGCTATAAGGATCTCCTGGACACACACAGAAATGCCACGTCGTCTGACTCACATTGCCATCCCGAGGGGCTCTCGGTTCTCTCAAAGTCATTCATTGTCTGCACAAGTTTGTTCGCAGGGACATCAGTGCTCGCTCTTCTCATTCGCCGTATTGTTCCTGAGACCTCACCCCGGCACTCTGCCATCGGTGTGTGGTGCAACTGCATCTAGTCTGACCAGGCGCATTAATCTTTCGTTGCCGAATCATACGGCGATGTCTAAGGACGCCAGTTATCTGCCTCGGTGTGCTTCTTCGGGGGCTACTTGAGATGAAAGCGCGGTTTTTACGGATGTCTTTTGTCCGCGCGTCGAAGCCCTCCTTATGCGCTCCTGCAAACGCACGTGGAGAGGAAACAAAAACGGTTCTTGTTGGCAGTGCAATACACACAGAAGGAGCTTCTTTGTTCAGCGCCAAGCTCATCACTCTCGACACTTTGGCGACCCGGTTTATGAAAGCGCCCGATTATCAATGGATCTCGGCCTGGGAGCCCACATTCGATGGCCAGCAGCTGGTTTCGGGAGGACGAAGCTCTCGCCGCGCCGGAAGCAGTGTCGGGACCCATCTCGAGTTGGAGTCAGAGTTTCGTACTTGTCTGACATTGCGGATGGCAAGACGCCGAGTGAATCCCTCGGAGCTTTGCATTGGACGTCAATTCGGGGCTCTACTTTTTGGTTTTCAAGGGCAGGCCGTGTGGAAGAGGCAGCCCTGGTTGTCCTCGTGCCAGAAATGGTAGGAGGACAACCCCCCACGGATAGGGGATAAGTTTCATCTGCTTCCTCTGAGCCGGTAGAGGCTAACATCGAGTGCAGGTCCAACAAGTACGGCGACTGGCTGACCCAATTGCGCTGCGGAGTGCTCCGTACGAAGGATTGACTGATGTCCGATGTGTTGAATGGGAACCACGTCACACTGTTGCCTCGCGAAGTGGCGCGGGGGAACTCGTAGCTATCCAGGTCAATGCTCAGCATCATGTCTTCTGGAGGCATACGGGCCGATGGTTTGTACGGCCTTGACTGGTGCAATTAGCAAGGTTGCTGACCTGACCTACTAATTAATACAGGAGGCATTTCTTGGCTGAAGGAGCAGGGATGCCCACCTAGGCCAACGACGTCAAACGAGTACGAGCTCGTAGTTTGTAGTACCCCGGATTCATGCAGCGTTAGATCCGGCTAGGGCGGCAAGACGGCAATACTCCATGCTAATTTTGTGGATTTCTGTGGCTTGCGGCCAACGGCCCCAGCCTTGATTTTAAACCGGGCTTATGATGTCATCAGCATGCAGGAACAGGCACCGTAAAGCTAATAAACAAAACGGCAGAGGCCGCGATGGTGCTGTTCAATTCCCATCGTCTCCTCCAGTCACTGTTGTATTGCGACAGGCTCTGGTCTGTCAAGGGCAAGCGCAAAGAATTCCATCTGTTGTCGGACAAGCGCGCGCGCCGCCCACGATGCCCCGACCAGCGGTTTTGATGATGGGCCTGGCAGCCGTCGCAATGGGCGTCCCTGCTCCGGCCCCGGCGGCTGGCCCTACGCCTTTTGCGCGCAATGCCCCCATACCCGCGGCGCCGGAGCCAACACCGGCCAGAGCCATCAACGGACGAGGCCTTGGGGACGACATTCAAAGCTATGTCAACAGCCTCGTCAGTGACGTCGGCAGCGACGTCTCTTCGCTCCTGGACTCGGGCGTACTCGACTTCGGCCACGGCTTCCCAACCGGCACTGATGTCGAGAAGTCGCTGGGAATCTCCAAGACTGACCTGGACACGAAGCCAACTCAGGTGCTGAATTTGCCGTGAGTACGCACCTAACTCGAGCCGCTAGGCTGAGGGCGAGGCGTTTCTGAGTCTGACACAAAGACGCACGCAGGGCATACGGCAACTGGACGAACAAGGGGTGGAACGTTCGAGTTCACGGCAACGTGTACAAGATCCCTGATATTGACCAAAAGAAGGTCGACGATCTTGCCAATGTCTTCCTTGTCGGCACGAGCATAGATAAGCTGTCCCCATCGGAACAAGACCAGGCTCGCAACGTGACGAGGTCCATATACGTTGTCCAGCAGGGCAACGAGAACGTGACAATGAATTTTGTCAACGACGTGGCCGTCAGATCGAACGCGACTGGAGGCGCCACCAACGCTGTAAGTAGTCTGAGGTCTTGCGCGGTTTCGTTGTGAGTTGCTAACATGATACCACAGAGAGGGGGTGCACAAACCATAAACATGCCGTACAACACTACCGCCGAAGGAGATTTCGACGCCTTTGTCCAGCTGCACAACACTACCGGACCAAAAGGCGGATACCTGATTCCCGGAAACGAAACATCCGAGATTCAGACGCTCAACATGTACGCCAACGGGACCGACAATAACGGCAATGCCACGGCGTATCTGGTACCTCCTAAGGGCTTGACCGTCATCTCCGACATTGACGACATCCTTCGGGTGACCAGGATTTACCAGCCCAAAGATGGTCTCCTTAACACATTCGCCAAACCATTCACGCCCTGGTTGGACATGCCGCAGATTTACGCCAACTGGTCGTCGTCGATTAAGAATATGCACTTCCACTACCTCACGACAACGCCGGAGCAGGCGACGCGCAACTACATGGACTTCATCTACAAGACGTACCCGCTGGGCTCGTTTGACACGCGGCCGCTCAACTTCTCGGACACGACGGAGACTCTGAAGATTCGCAAGTTCTTGCTCGACAAGATCTTCCAGACATTCCCGCAGCGACAGTTTATCCTAGTCGCCGACACTTCCAACAAAGACATCATGGCGGCGTACCCACAAATGTACAAGGACTACAATGGGCAGGTCGCCTGCATCTTGCTGCGAAACACGAGCTCGACGGATTCTGGGGACAAGTTCCCCTACGACACGTCGGGCTTCAAGGGCATCCCGCAGGAGCGCTACATGTTCTTCCACGTCCCAGACGACCTGACGCACCTGGACATTGCCAACGGGCAGTGCCTGAACAGCTCCATCCCGCAGAACGTGACGTTCAAAGAGCAGGGTCTTCCTCTTGGAATAGGAGATAGCGGTAGCATGGCAGGGCGGCTTGGTTCTCCCGTGGTTTCTGCCGTGGTGGCGGCTCTTGCCGGAGCCGTTGTCGCAGCTTTGGTGTGATGACGAGCGAGGGCATGACGGATACGAACAAGACACAGTGCAGCGAGCATGATGTAAGACGGCGTTGAGGATATCAGAGCGCTGAGGTTCCGGAATAATGATCATGGCGGATTTGTATTTCCTACAGACTTGCTTTTTCTCGACTTAAAGATAGGCGTCAATGGCAGGATCATACCAAGCGCATATGTGGCCCGGATAGCACTGTCAGCGAGGGAACAGAGGCGCAACCCAATTCGAAGCCGTTGGCAACATCTTTGAGAGACCAGGTCTACTTGTACAGGCCGTGTCCTTGCCGCATGCCTCGCCAGCCCGCCATATTGACCCGGAAGTTACTCTATGTGTCTGTGCCGTAAACGTATCCGACCTCAGGGACATTGGGCACCTACCTTATGTGGTGCCTACTGGCCAGTTCGGTTCCAAGGAGCGACTTGCATGCAGAAGCCGACCTGCAAGGGTGAGTCAAGGTACTTGTTTCTGTGCCGCAAAAAGAAGGGACCCAAGCATAAGCAGGCCTCGTCTCTCGACAAAGCCGAAACGGGGGTCAGAGCGCTCGGTCTAACACAGGTCTGGGACTGGGACCAAAGGCGAAGTCTGGCCTGCGTCTTTCGGCAGCGCGACGGCTTCGTTGGTGATTTGGGTGTGTGATCGAAGCATACGTCGCTTCCAATGGCCCAGCTGCCGGATGTTTTTGAGCACGAGGGGGCTTGAGAGGCCGTGGGCTCAGCATCAATCCTCGCAGAATTGGGAGCGTAGCGATTATTCAACCGCGGTGGTCTGCATGTCAGCGGCTATGGATTGATTGTTTACGCCCTCACAAGAGAGAATGCAAGTTGCGCGAGTCCGCGAGGAAGGAGCGATTGTACGCTGGGCGATGCCCTAGATGCGGCTGTTGAGGCTTACGAGTATTCTCGTGGCCGTCGCTGCCTTATTACGTTATTCTTGACGTCCGCAACGCAGCCCAACATCTCCAGCGATGCTTCGAGACGAGCCTCGTCCTCAACCACGCTTCCCAATGCGCGTCGCTCGGCATCCCGCACGACTCAACTGCCGGCCTCGCGCAGCGCGTCCGTCTTCGCAGCGATGCTGTCTGTTGCTCGCGCTTCCGCCTTGACCTGTTCAGCGCAGCGCAGTCCCAGACCGCCCATTCGGCTGTGCACGGGAATACGAGTAGCAGGGGCCCAGCTCATCAATCGACGTCTAACCGCGGCCGTCGAGCAGGCACAGCATCTCCTTGACCAATCTGATAAGCGGCGCTGCGCCGACTCGTCCCGCAGTCCGGTGCGTGGGGATCACGAAGCGGATGACGCAGCTTGGCACCGGTTCTTGCACAGGCCCTGACCCAGTCACCCAGTTTCGGCGAAAGGCCCTTTGTCGCAGGCAGCCTTGTCGGTGGTGGGGGGTTCCTGGTTTTGTTTTCCAACATGTCCCTCGGCTCGTTCGTCGTGGCCAGCACGGTCGATATTAGCACACCGTCTGACCGACCGCTCCATTGGTCTCGACACCGCTTCCAACGTCGCCGTCATTAGCTCGATAGAGCTGCTCAGATTTGCCATGAGGAAGAAAGTTTTTGCATTTTGCTATGGCGACTTGCTGTTCATACGGACAAGCACCTATAAGTACTCCGTATCGAGCACTGCATGTCTCGTGCAGTATGCCAGCTGCGGTCTGATCCTGGTCCAAGGAGAGAAAATTTTCCCTAATGCTATCGGCTTCCCTGCATGACGCCATGCTCAGCATTATCATTACCGGCCAACGCAGTCGTGCCCGCCACCGAGACGAACGGCATCCCAACGGTGAATTGCGCTAGAGCCTCCTCCGCGGAGGCCTCGCACCGCACCCAAACCTCCCCCTGCCTGAAACATTGCGACTGCCTTCTTTCTGGATGGCAATGGTTGCATGCCCTGGCAGGCCGCTTCCATGTCATCTTCCTCGCCCCATATTTCATTCTAGAGGGCCACAACCTGGGGACTGTTGCAGCCCGCCGACAACGCATGCCGACTGATGGGGATGGGTCTTTGGCTTGCTCGGGCCCTGCGTTCGTGGCATCTGACGATCGTGGATGCCCTTCTCCGAGAGGCATCTCGGCAGCATCGGAGTCCGGAAATCCGATGAACCGCTGGCTCACCGATGCCCAATATGCCGTCACGTCCGGGATGAAACAAGTCCTGCCACCTGTGGCATGGCGCTTGTCACTGGAACGGCTGGCGGCGGCGCCGAGATCTTATCTCTCAGGGTCCAATGCTCACCGGGCTCAGTCGGCGGCACCAACTCCATGACGACGTACTGTAGAACACCATCTCGAACGCGGGGCGCAACGATGTCCCGCGAAACCGCCCATGCCGGCACCCGGGCCTGCTCATTGTCCCTCCCATCGGCCTTACGCTGTCAGCTACACGGCCTTGCAGTCAGAATGAGTGCTTGGACATACCAGGCACGACGCGCAGGGCGAATTTGCTACCCACACCCAGTTTGGGCAGTTGTGCGACATGAAATACTTGCACCGATACTTGTAGAATCCGTTGCCACCCATGATGCCACGGAAAGGTGTCGTGAAGAGTTGAGATTAGAGGGGAGCCAACTGCTTCCGGGCTGACCACACAACCGAGATAAGATGCAACGACGCTTTGCTTTGCTCTCAGCCAACGGCGGGTGATCAGGGAGACAATGGCTGGTGCAATAGCAAAAGGCACCTTGGCGAATACGAGGACGAGACTTTGTGACTTGCCTCCGGTCGGGTGATGAGACGTGATGCTTTCGACAACGATGAGATGGCGACGAGCGCGAAGTCCTGGGTATTTATCCTCTGGCTTATGAGCGGTTTACCAGTGTCAAGGACGGAACGGATGGGCGGCTCTGGAGCTGTTGAGAGAACATGGACCTTAGACAGCGCACAGAACCGCTCACTGGCCGTCGCGTCATGCTACATGCCTACATATCCATCACCGGGACATCAAGGTGCAGCCCCGACATCGCGACGCAATCCCGGTTGCGCGCGGTCGATGCCGTGGAACACGCTGCCCCAAGGATTAGGCGCTACATGACGCGCCCTCGAAGAGTCTAAACGTGGAGCAGCGCCATCGATCGTCACCTACTCGTACAGTCTTTCCGGGAATGGCCAAATGGCCAGATGGGACAATTGGTTGTCAAGGGTGTTCCCAGGCCACAAGTACGTATCGCCTCAAGATGCCCTCATTTTGCCGAAGGGCACTAAGACGACCCCTGTCCAAAGGGGGTGCAGGCAGCGAGTGCAAGCCCGCAGATGGCCCAACCGCAACAATGCAACCCACTGCACCTGGCTATCCAACGGAGGTATCCGTATCTTGGGACGAGAGACACCTCGGCGGACCACCAGCCAGCTTCATACAAACCTCCAAAACAGCGCGGCACGCTTCCTGGTTTGGCGTGGTGTCCCATGCACCCACTCGGCCAGCCTTGAACAGCCCCAACGCAACCTTGTCAGCAACGGTAAGGGTACGGATACCTGGCCAGGACGCCAATAAAAACCTCATCTTCGACGTCCCATGTCTACAAGCCTTGCTCTCATGTCCGGCGGCGGTGGCGCATTTGCCATTCACTTCGGCCAACGGCTCGGCCCTTTGCAACCACAACATGTGAGAGACGCACGAGGGCGGCACCAACCGGAGCCACAGCCGTCTTTGACCACCTCAATTTCCTACGGAGAAAGCTAGGCAGGGAAGCCCCAGCAGTATTGAGGCTGAAGCCATGCGACAGAATGCCAGGGTGGCCCACGATGCGCATGGCAAGAGTAGCAAAGCAGGGTTGACGCAGACCCGCCGCGGCATGGGGAAGAATTCCGCAAGTTCCGTCGTATTTGTTCAACAATATTATCTCATTACTCGTAAGTCCTGAGAGAAAATTTGCTGACGCAACCGCGGAGCTATCTGACCACCCCAGTGTTCAGGCTCAAAAGGCTAATGCGTGCTGATGCGCAGACACGGGCTAACGAGACATTTAAGACTCCGGGCTTAAGAACCCGAGATCGAGAGTCTAGCCCAGAACGGAACGACCAGTTGGCAACCTTTTGCGCTTCGTTTCCTGTCGCCTGTCTGCGCAACAATTCGACGGACCCTCCCATAAACTCAAAAGGTTGTCAGATTCTTGCATGTCGAACAAGGGGTAGGCGCCCTTGGTCCATGCAGCCACGCCGCCGTCCCCCCTGCCAGGTGCAGTTCAGTGCTCGTACAGACTTCTTGCGATCTACGCATGTTCCAGGGTAATAGAGAGCCATCTGCAGCGCAGCGACGAAGTCTGTGCTGCTACCTTAGCCCTTATAGGCCACTGGGTATCCCTGCATCGTGCCGCGTGGTGACGACTGCGTCCATGGCCTGCATCAACCGAGTTGCGACTTATGCTGGTCCAGTTTAGAGAGAGACGTCTCCAGAATTTCACTTGCTGAACGAGAGCCCTGGGGTGCTTTGCTTCAATCATGCTTGTGAACAGCAATTCTTGATCAAAGGCCTCTTTCCGCCAGCGTAAAAAGCTCGAAGTTCTCTGCTTTGAATCCTGATGGTATGTCGTTGGCATGCAGAAGTTTGCCGTTCAACAAAATCTTGCCGTGCCGTTCCTGGTTCGCCGGCATGGTGGCTGCATGCGGACGGGAGAGCAAACCCACATATGAAGACGCGCTTCTCGATGACGGGCTACGATCCAGAATCGTTGATCTCGACCGCGATGCCGCCTAGCTCCACCTGGTGTCTGGCAAGGTGATCTGCCTCTATTCGGCGAGGGGAGTTCCCCTCCCAAGGGAGCCGGATAGTCCATATGCGGATTATTGTCCAGTTCAGCTTATATGTCGTGCAATATGCATGTAAGAAACTAAATGGTCGTGGCAAGACTGGCAACTCATTAATACCTGCTTCTCAGCATATGGCGAAGAGGCTTTCCCGAACGATAAAAACGGATCTGGCTTAGCTCTCACCAAAGGGATACGAGATGATGTTTATTGATGGTCAAAGACGGAGCTTGAAGACGACTGAGATTGTGATGCTGATCATGTCAGTGTCCCTGCGATTTCCACAACTAATCATGGCGACTTCGCAGGTACAGCACATCCCAGAGGCGCTTACAGACGCCAAACCGCCATGGGAAAGCCTATGTCCACCGGCTGCAGAGTCTCTTCTTTCGCATCGTCACAGCCTCCGCAGTGTCTTATACGGGCACAGTAGCTGCATGGAAATCTCTCGTCTGCCGTCCCATGCCATCCGCAGGCGTCACACCCTGCCGAGGAAGTGTCGTTGCTAGCGCGCGGAAGCTAGGTAGCCTGGGCTGACGAGCCGTGCCGTTGTCTCATCCACGGGAGCAAGCCACCAACGACGACGGCGGCTTGCGCGATTGCGTCGACCTGGCGCCAGCCCCCCCGGACGCGTCTTGTCTCTCGTCTGCATCTACTCCGATGCTCCGTACGGCCTACAGCCTCAACGGCACTCATGCCTCGCAGCGGCTGTTCGTTCGCAACCGTTACGCACACCACCCCCGTGCATGCCAGCGCCACCGGCAGGCTGAAGCACCAGCACGGCCTCTTCCTTGATGCTTGCCTGGCCGCACGGCGAGCAAATGGGCTGGCCTCCCGTCCCACACGACGGCGCCATGACGAGTTGCGCACCCACGCACCCGGCTGCCGGAAGAGATAGCAAGCGCCTCGGGTTGCACCAGTCCTATATACCCCTGGACGGGCCCTTCGGCTCTACGGAGTAGGTATTGTCCCTTTCCTCGACGGCCGCGCATGTCGGCCAATCATCGAGCGTGCATATTGACGTGAGCCCTCGTCCGGATGGCCATGGCCCTATCCGCGAGCCTCACTTCCCACGCCCAGCACGCATCGTCACAGCATCGTCGCCCCTTGAACGCCAGCAAGGCGCCAAATCGAGCAGCACTCTTGGGGACATTCCCGTGTAGCCTGTTGCAGACGCCGTGTAACGACGCTGCGCAGTCCATTAAGCCCCAGCTCTAGCTCTCTAACTGGTCGAACTGGCAGCCGGTCTACCTCGATCCTATGGCCGTGGCTTTCTTCGCGACAACTTGCTCTTTTCGCCCATGCCCGCAAATGACAAGCAAACCATCCCCCGACGCCTCGAATCAAAACCGCATGAGAAAACAGACACACAAAGCCCACAATTCTTGCCCGCGCCGCTCCGGCCCGCCCCCGTAGACGTTGTCGTGGGAAGAGACATGATGATTCAACCGCTGCCTGTCAGTGACAAAAGGAACACGGCGCTGAAACTCGCATCTGCGCGGACAACCCTCTCGCTTATAGCAATCACCGGCCAGCCTTCATGGCCTCCTTGCGCTTCTTCTTCTCCGTCGCTCGTTGGAGAGATCGCTTGATGTCACCCTGCTCGAACGTGTCCAGGTCGTAGTAAGCGGGGGCGATTTCCTAATCATCCACAGTCAGTTTCATTCAAAACGGGCAAACGAAGAGGTGGTGAGCTTAGCTTACCAGTAGCCACTCTGGGCGGATGCCGGTGCACGTGCGGATGTATTGCTTCGACGTAAGCACAAACTCGTTGTACAGGACCCAGTCGAACTCGGTGCGCAGGACGGTCGAGGGGTGGATCAGGACGGCCTGGTCATCCTTGACGGTGCGGTACACCTTGCCCGAGCTCTCCTTCATGGCAACCTGCATGAAGAAACCAGCCAGTAGAGCCCGACGGATGTTGGTGTAGTAGCTCTTGTCCTCGAAGGGGGTTGAGATGAGCTCCAGGCCGTGGGTCTCCATGATGCGCTTCAGCTGAGCACGCACGTTGTCCGCGCTGGACAGGTGGCGGAAGGAGAGGAAGTGCTCGTGGCACCACTGCTTCAGGCTGTTGGGGTCCGACGTGCCTTGGCCCTTGAACGCGTGGTAGGCGTTGAGCAGCGTCAGATGATCGCCGTCTGGGTGGCTGAAGTGGCTCTTCATCTCGTCCGCGCGCTTGCGGTTGGTGGCAGGTCGTACGAAGATCTGAGGAACGGACAGGAGCGACGTGATGGAGAGCATCTCGTTGGAGCAGTAGAACTCTTGCGACGAGATCAACATGACGGCGAGAGAAGGATCCAGGGGGAACTCCGAGGCAAGGCTTCCCAAGGTGGTCAGCTCACCCTCGTCATCAAGACAGGCGAGGTAGTTCAGCTCCTCCAGCGCTCGCATCATCGTCTCGGGAGCCGGGGGATCCATGAGGTCGAAATGGACAAGGTCTTCAACGCCCAGCTTCTTCAGCTCCAGAACCGTGTTGGCGAGGTTGGATCTGAGAATCTCGGGGTACGTCTGCTCGATCAGCTCCTTCTTGAACGCCTTCTCCGTGTACAGTCTGAAGCACTTTCCAGGCTTGGTACGACCAGCACGACCGGCTCGCTGCTGCGCCGAGGCCTTGGAGATGGGCGACACAAGCAGCGACTCGACCCTGATTCGCGGGTTGTAAATCTTCTGCTTGCTGAAACCAGGGTCCACCACGTAGACGATTCCGTCAATGGTCAAACTGGTCTCGGCAATGTTGGTCGACACGATACACTTGCGCCCGGGACGTCCACCTTTGCGAAGCGGACCAGGGGCCTTGTCGAAAATGCGCTGCTGCTGGTGAGGTGGCAGAGTACCATAGAGGGGGTAGACAACGAGAGGACCGGCGTCGACCTCTCTCGTCAACTCGTCCGCTTCCAGGTTGATCTTGCGGCAGGCATCCTCGATTTCGTCTTCTCCGGTCAAGAACACCAGGATATCGCCCTCTCCCTCGGAAGCGTGTATTTGAAGGACCGTTCGGATTGCGGCCTCGACATAGTCTCTCTCGGGCTCAGGCGTGTAGAAGATCTCGACGGGGTGAGTTCGGCCGGGAACGCTAAGCAGGGGCGCGTCGTCAAAGTACTTTTGGAACTTTTGCGCATCCAGCGTGGCGGACATGATGATGATCTTCAGATCCGAGCGTCTGCGGGAGATTTGCTTCAGCAGAGCCATGAGGATATCCGTTGACAGGGTTCGCTCGTGGGCCTCGTCGAGGATGATGCAGCTGTAGCGGGACATGTTGTGGTCGTGCATGGCCTCGCGCAGAAGCATCCCGTCCGTCATGTACTTGAGCATCGTCTTGGGGCCCGTCATGTCCTCGAAACGGATGCTGTAACCAACCTCCTCGCCGAGGGTGACGTCCATCTCGTCCGCAACACGCTGCGCGACCGACATGGCCGCCACTCGACGTGGCTGGGTGCAAGCAATGAGCTTGCCGGTTTGCTGCGGCTTCTCGTCGTAGACGACATACTGCGGGATCTGCGTCGTCTTTCCCGAACCGGTCTCACCGACAAAGACGAGGATCTGGGTCGAGTGGTACTTGTCGAGGAATTCCTGTCTGAGCCAAAGCGTCAGTGAATTTATCGGCGGCGGCTGGGGCCAAACTTGAGCCTACCGTTGCTTGTGGACGGGCAGGTCCCTTCGGGTCTGCAGGATCCTGAAGTATTGTTGCGTATGCGCTCTGCCGGTGAAGGGATTTGTGGCAGAGTCCTCGGCCTTTGCAGCCTGCAGCGCCGTCGTCTCGTGTTGCGTCATTCCATCCAGCGGCCCGTATCCGTTGGTCGAGTCCTCGTCGTGCAAGTGTGCGAGGTACGGGTTGGCCCTGTCTCCAGACTCCTCCCCCTTCTTCGCCTTCTTGCGAGACGAGTCATCAGCCTCGGCGCTTGCGCGCTTTCCGCCGTTGAGCTGGTTCAGGTCCATCGTACGCAGTCACGAGCGGTCCAACGTGGAAGAGTACCGGCGGCAAGTGACAGATGCGCGTTGCCGGCGTCGATAAAAATTTGGCGGGACAAAAGACCGGCTTATCGATAAGGACCCTGGAATCGACAGTGCGAGACGATGAGGGGTGGCAGAACTGGCACTGTCTGCAGCCTAAGAGCGGCTGGCGTCAAAGCCCGAATCCGCGCGAGCTGACACGTTTACACTCGCCGCATTGTCAAATGAAATGGACAAGTTCTCATAATCTTTATTTCTCGAATAAACTGAGATTAGTTGAATGCTCTGAAGCTTGGATATTTACCTGTATTAGAGCGTCCCAAGGGCGTTGAGATTGAGAAGGCAGTTACAGGGCCAGGCACGCTCGGGGTGCGGCGCACACTGTGGCAGGAGCACGCCGACGAATGCTCACCGCGAAAATAGCCTGGCCCATTTTCCCCAGCTACATCTTGCGCCAGCATCTGCCAGTGCCGTCTGAAGCACCCAGAAGAGTTCGGGAACGGTCTTCTTGGACGATTCGGCAACTTCAATAGCCTCCAATCTCGAGCGCTCCGGACCGGCTTCACGCTCAGTCTCACCGGCGCCTTCTGAAGAGATTGCTTAGCCCCCTTGGGTTTTGGACCGCAGTTCGTCAGGCAACATGGCATCTGGAGAAGGGGCATTTGACATGTCTGAAGGCTTTGGCCCTCAGCAGCCAAGCTTTCGCATCGGAAAGCATGACTCGGCCAGAGACGTGCCTCTCACGGAGCTGCAATTCGGCCATCTCCTCAACCAGGGTGTAAGTGAGAGCGGCAGCTCGCAACAGCAAACGTTACTGACTTGCAGATAGATCAGCTTCGTGACGACGCCCGTGACCAACAGCCATTTCAAGTCCAGGGTTTTCAAGCTTGTCTCGGACCACCTGTCGTTGCTGGAGGAGAAAGGCGAGGCCAGTTCCACGAGGGTCACTCCATCTCAGTCGGAGCCCATTCTTCCGCCTTTGACCCCTGAGGATACGAGCCTTTTCCCCTCTGCAGCTGTCAGTACATACACGGCATGCATAAGCCCGTGGATCGATCTGTGCTCCCCGGACCCCATAATTGCGAGCATCTCCCGCCAGGTGCTCAACATAGAGCTTAACTATGCAAACTTCTGCGGTGCTCGAAGCATCATGATTACTGGGCCGATGCGGGACGCCTCTGAGAATGGCGGAAGCCAGGGACTCGCACAGTACGCCCGTGCCGTGCAGGAAGCGCTGACCATCGGAAGCACTTTGACCTTCTTGATTCACATGCCCATGTACCGCGAGCCCGCCGTTGGCGAAGCACTGGAGACGCTCTCGTCGCTCAAGCCACAAGCTAGCCAGGCAAGTCAGTCGAGCGAGATCGATTTGTTCAGTGCCTGGGACTCTTGGCACCAAGTTCGAACGGTTTGTAACTACAATCTCAGGCTCTTCGTCGGTATGTTTCCCATTCGACTCATTCATAAATATGGGCGTGCTGATTGTTGCCCACAGCTCTGAAAATACCCCGGGTCATGCCCGAAAAGGATCTGCAGAATCGATGGTTTGCTGAGCCTCTGCACTACCTGAGTGTTGGACCCGAGGTGTTCCAAACGAATAGGAGCGGATACCCTTGCTTCTCGAAGCACCACCAGGAAATGGTGTTCAGTTACATGCGGCTCAAGGCTGTACCGTGGATACTGCTCTGCGACGTTGGCCCGGACGCTTCCCATTTCGTGCCAGATTCTCCTTCGTTGTTGTCGCAGAACCGGCCAATCACTGACGACGAGTTCCCAAGCCTGGCCCAGGCGCACGACCCGGCAAACATGGCTCGAAGATCGCAAGCGAATCAGCAGGACGCGCACTTGGGATACTTGCAGTGGCTAGAGTCTCAGCAGCCGACTTTCTCGGCTTTGGAGACGTCGACGTTGACCAGCTTCCAGGACTGGCTGCAATCGCCTCTTCAGCCACTCTCAGACAACCTAGAGTCGGCCACGTATGAAGTGTTTGAAGGTGACCCCGTCAAATATGATCAATACGAGGCGGCAACTGTGGAGGCATTGCGTGAGTGGAAAGAGCTTGACCTCCCAACGTCCAAGAAGGGCGTGGTTGTCATCGCGGTGGCCGGCTCGGGACGTGGCCCGCTGGTAACTCGAGCCCTCAAGGCAGCCGAGTTCACCGGTGTCCCTGTCGAGGTGTGGGCAGTGGAGAAGAACCCCAACGCCTATGTCTACCTCCTGCGCCAGAATCAGACGGTCTGGGGCGGCCGAGTTCACGTGGTCAAGACGGACATGCGGGCTTGGAAGGGTCCCGTTGTGTCTGAAACGGCAGAGACGGGCCCGGTCTACGGCAAGGTGGACATTCTCATCTCGGAGCTGCTCGGTTCCTTTGGCGACAACGAGCTGTCTCCCGAGTGCTTGGACGGCATCCAGCATGTCATTGCGAAGCCTCATGGCATCTCAATCCCCAGCTCCTACACGGCGCATCTCAGCCCGATATCCACCCCCAAGGTGTATGCCGATATCCTGGCACGATCCTCCACCGAGGCTACTGCATTCGACACCCCGTGGGTGGTCAGGCTGTACGCACTGGACTTTGTGTGCCAGCGTGCCCCCAACCACCCTCGTTTCCAGCAAGCCTGGGAGTTCTCGCATCCGATACCGCAGTCGGCCCTCGACACCATTCAGGCGAAGCGCTCCGGGGGCGTCGTGGGCGGTGGCGGCGGCAGCATGGCGGGAGCAGCTGGCGCAAACGATCATAATTCACGATACTGCCATCTCACCTTTGTCTGCCGCACGCGTGGTGTTATCCACGGCTTGGCCGGATATTTTGAATCCACGCTGTACGCCTCGAGGCTGGTGGGCAATGAGTGCGACGACGTCGAGATCAGCACGCATCCGGAGAGGATTGACTCGAAGAGCAAGGACATGATTTCATGGTTCCCCATCTTCTTCCCCCTACGGGTGAGTCGCAATGCCGAACTTGGTGAAATTGACGACGCACAGGTACTGACGTGTACAGAAACCCATTACGTTTCCCGCCGACACGGAGCTGGAGGTGAGCATGTGGCGGCAAACAGACGACAGCAAGGTGTGGTATGAGTGGCTCGTTGAGGCCTGGACCTGGATTGGGCCTTCGACCAGGATCAAGGTGGCGTCGTCGGATCTTTGCACCAGTCGGAAGGTCGCCTGCTTGATGTAGCCGGGAGCGGGCTTTGGGATAGCCATTGGATAGGGAGGCAGGTGGCTCGTGTATGGTTTAGGAGGGCAAAGGCAGTGTCTGCGAGTGTTGCCCGCAGAATATTATTACGTCTCCGTAGTCGGAACAGTTGGATAGCGGAGGCCTAGAATCAGGTGTGCAAGCGGAAGCCGTGTCCGATGTACGCGTGAAGTTCGATGTACGGAGTACACATGAATGGGATCGTCGCGGCTCTCATCTCGTCGTCGTCCTGCCGGCATTTGGCCCCCAACGGACCAGGCATTGGTTGCACGAGGGCCAGAGCGAATGCAGCAGGTAATAATAAGCTGTACGGAGTAAGCACGGCACCGAACGCACTGCTGGGCGTGGTGGAGGAGCTCCCCGCTGGCCGGCAAACGCCGGGCGGCCAGTTTCACATGGCGACAGCGCCGGGCCGGCGGAAAACGCCGGGTGCCAGCAGGGCTGGTTGGCCCGGTGCCGGAGGGGTCGCCAGCTTCGTCCGGCCTGGACTCGGTTGCCCGAGAGCTTGCACCAGTGCTACACAGGACACCCGTCTCGACCCTGAGCTTCCTGCTCTCCCAAGCGCAACCGCAAGGGCCTGGTTGGGATTCGCCGCCTCCCACAGCGCTCCGTATTGCACCTATCCATCGCAGCCTGCGCTCGTACGGCGCAGATTGGCCCTCGGCACCCAGGACCAGCTGTCCGACAGAGTGGGGATCGCGACGGGTAGCCGGCGCCATGCGGCTCCCTTGCTTAAGAAGGCCTGTTGCTGCTGTCCGATGGGCCGTGGGAGGAGTGCCCCGCCATTCATCATCATCCTGTGCCGACCCCTCCATCGCTAGCTCTCCGACGCCGCCAGACCGACGACGTCGACTACAACTACAACAGCACCGCGAGCCCACCGCGCTGAAGAAGACGCCTCTCGGCAGCCAATTTGCAGCGCAGAACCGGACACGCCCGCTATCCACCATGTCTTCGCAGCCGGCACACCCCACGCTGCTCATTCCTGGGCCCATCGAGTTTGACGATGCCGTCCTCCAGTCCATGGGCCACTACAGGTACGTCATCGTGGATACCAGCACCACGAGCTCGAGCTGATTCGAATTGCCACCATCCAAGCGAGAGCCACGTCGGCGCTGGCTTCGTCGCAACCTTTGGCGAGACTCTGACCCTCCTGCGCCAGCTGTTCCAGACCACGAGCCCGACCTCGCAGCCATTTGTCATCAGCGGCTCGGGCACCCTCGGCTGGGACCTGGTGGCCGTCAACCTGGTCGAGCCGGGCGAGAATGCCCTGGTCTTGAGCACGGGATACTTTGGCGACGGCTTCGCCGACTGCCTGCGGGCGTACGGCGCCAACGTCACCAAGCTGGACGGGCCCATCGGCGGCCGGCCGCAGCTCGACGAGGTCGAGAAGGCCCTCAAGGAGAAGAAGTACAAGGTGCTCACGGTGACCCACGTCGATACCTCAACTGGTGTCGTGAGCGAGCTGAAGAGCCTTGCCGCCTTGGTGCGGAAGGTGTCTCCGGAGACGCTCGTCATCGTGGACGGCGTCTGCAGCGTTGCCTGCGAGGAGCTCGCCTTTGACGAGTGGGACCTTGACGGCGTCGTCACGGCTGGCCAGAAGGCCATCGGCTGCCCCGCCGGACTGTCCATCTCCATGTTCAGCGGCAGGGCCATTGATGTTGTCAAGAACAGGAAGACGGAGCCGGCGACCTACTTTGCGTCCATGAAGAGGTGGCTGCCGAGTAAGTTGCTCGCCGAGGGTGTGCAATGTCGCTGAGGATTCGACAAGCTGACCGCCTCGCAGTCATGCAGAACTACGAGGCCAAGAAGCCGTCATACTTTGCCACGCCGTCGCCGCAGCTTATCCATGCCCTCAACACGGCTCTCAAGCAGATCCTGGCGCGCCCGCTCGCCGAGCGCTTCCAGAAGCACATCGAGGTGTCGGATCGCGTCAAGCGTGCGGTGACCGACCTCGGCCTGAAGATTGTCGCGTCCAAGCCCGAGGACCAGTCCCATGCCATGACGGCCATCTACCTGCCGGACAACGTCGCCATCCCCGACCTGCTGCCCAAGCTGCTTAGCAAGGGCATCATCTTCGCCGGCGGCATCCACAAGGAGATTGGGACCAAGTACTTCCGCTTCGGCCACATGGGCGTCACGGCGGTGAGTATAGAGAGCTGCGAAGTCATGTCAAGGGACGTTTCCCGTGCTGACCAATTCCCCTCCGCAGGTCGACCCCAAGCGGAACGATGTGGACAACGCGCTCAAGGCGCTGCAGGAGGCGCTCGCCGAGTGCGGCTACAAGAAGGCGTAGGAGGTTCAAATGCGAAGAGGGAGCTCAAAGAAGGTAGATATGGCTGTACATGGATGAAATATAACGAGTCAAAGAGACCAACCTCGCAAGCTTCCATGGATCGCGATGCCAATGAAAGTGCCCTTACGTCCCACGAGTCGGGTCCAATATCCCCCGGCTCCTTGGGCTGCTCGAGCAGCGGCTGGCCCGCAAGGCAACAGCCCAGTGCAAGACTCCGCCTCGGGCAGCTCGCGAGTAGCATCTAGAAGTACGGAGTAGTCCGCAACGTCGTCGCCATGCCTCTGTCAATCAAGCGGCCGGTGGAGTGTCGCTCGGGCAGCCACGCTCGGGACAAAAGGGGAGGCTGAGGCGGGAGGGGGGAACCCAAAGGCGGCCTGCCCCTCCAAGTATGCATACTTCGAACCCGCGTCATGGGTTGCTCGCTGGTCGATCTTGTACCTCGATCGAGCGTCACGTCACAGCCATGCTTGGTGCGGCCCGCTAACCCCGAGCGAGTCCCGCTAGGACGCTGGGCGACGCGCCGGCGTACCCGGTACCTGCACCGCGTGACGGTGGCTGACAAAAGCTGCCCGGCGGACGGACCACCAGCCTTCCCCCCCCGCCGTCTGCTCTGTCGTCGTCGCTGTGGCTCCCGCCCGGTGTGCACCAAGGCGGGGACCTGACCTCTCTACCGCTCTACCCAGACGTCTGGTTTGCTTCACGCCCCTCAACACCGCACCACCCTCCGCACCTCACCACCGCCATCTCCTCCAGCTCGGGTCCTTTTTTTCTCTCTGCTCTTCTCCCGCAACACCGCAGCCTCACGCCCTCCCCGCCGCTCTCCAACACATTTGTGCCTCTCCAGCCAAAGCAGACGGCATCTACGCGTCGCGCAGCCATCCTTTTTTGTGCGTTGCGTCGGCTGTGGTCCCGTCCCTAGAGCCGACTCTTGAGATTCCCCCGCCCTGGGCTGCCCTCGCCTCGCTCGCCTCGCCCGCCATGGCTGTCACGATCGAGGAGCTCGACACCACGGTCCGCACCTTTTACGAGGGTCGTGGTGAGCAGGTTCGTACCCCGCAGCAGCTCGCCCGCGCCATGTCTCGACGCTGTGCTGATTGCTCGTCTCCCAACAGCAAAAAGCCGCCCAAGCCGCCTTGAACCAGGTAAATGCTCCTCTCCGCCCAGCAATCTTGCGCTCGTCAGCGTCCCGATGGCCATGACGGCAAGTTTCGTCCATCGACGAGCTTGTGCTGACCTTTCAACCAGTTCAAAGAAGACCCCGATGCCTGGCTCATGGTCGACAAGATTCTCTCCGATGCACAATACCCGCAGACGAAGTGTATGTTGGCGTCGCCAGATATCTCCCCTGTCGAGCCCCGGCAGAGCTGACACGTTTCCAGACTTGGGTCTGCAGGTCCTCGACAATGTCATTTCCACAAGATGGAAGGTTCTGCCTAGAGATCAGTGCCAAGGTCGGTGCTCCCCTCGCCCGCGCCCCTCCAAAGGGCCCCCTCCACTGACAACGATAGGCATCCGAAACTTCATTGTCCAGTTCATCATTCAGTGCTCGAGCTCCGAGGAAGCGCTGCGCACCAACAAGACGCTGCTCAACAAGCTCAACCTCGTCTTGATCTCCGTCCTCAAGCAGGAATGGCCACACAACTGGCCCACATTCATAAACGAGATCATCTCGTCCTGCCACGCCAACCTCTCCATCTGCGAGAACAACATGATCATCCTCCGCTTGCTGTCCGAGGAAGTGTTCGACTACTCGGCGGAGCAGATGACGTCGACCAAGACGAGAAACATGAAGCAGACCATGTGTGCCGAGTTTTCGCAGATCTTCCAGCTCTGCCAGGAAGTGCTCACCACGGCCGACCAGCCCAGCCTCGTCACTGCGACGCTCGAGACCCTGCTGCGCTTCTGCAACTGGATCCCGCTCGGCTACATCTTTGAGACAAACCTCATCGACACGCTGCGCACCCGATTCCTCTCGGTCCCCGAGTTCCGAAACATCACCCTGCAGTGCCTGACGGAGATTGGCGGCCTTCAGACGGGAGGTGCTGGGCAATCCAACTCGTACGATGAGCAGCTCATCAAGATGTTTACCGAGGTCCTCACGACCATCGCCGACATCATTCCCGTATCGCTCGACCTGAAGACGACGTACCCGAGCAGCAACTCCAAGGACCAGGAGTTTGTGCAGAACCTTGCTCTCTTCCTTTGCAACTTTTTCGGCATGCACCTCAATGTAGGCGCAACCGTCCACCGCCATCTTGTGAAGCAGCACCTTGGCTAACGCATCACAGCTTATTGAAAACCTGCCAAACCGTGATTACCTCCTGCACGGTCACTACTATCTCATCAGAATATCCCAGATCGACGACCGTGAAATCTTCAAGATCTGCCTCGACTATTGGCTGAAGCTAGTGCAGGAGCTCTACGAGGAGATGCAACAGCTGCCCATCACCGACCTGAACCCGCTCATGGCTGTTGGCGGTGGCATGTCGGGCAGTGGCGCCCCCAACCCAACGCTCCTCATGAACTACCCCCTCCGAAAGCACAAATACAACGAAGTCCTTTCCAACTTGCGGGTGGTCATGATCGAGCGGATGGTCCGCCCGGAAGAGGTCTTGATTGTCGAAAACGACGAGGGAGAGATTGTGCGCGAGTTCGTCAAGGAAAGCGATACCGTGCAGCTGTACAAGACCATCAGGGAATGTTTGGTCTACCTCACCCACCTGGACGTCGTTGACACGGAGAACATCATGACCGAGAAATTGGCTCGCCAGGTGGACGGCACCGAGTGGTCGTGGCACAACTGCAACGTCCTTTGCTGGGCTATCGGCTCCATCTCCTTGGCGATGAATGAGGAGACTGAGAAGCGCTTCCTTGTCACCGTTATCAAGGACCTTCTTGGTCTCACTGAGATGAAGCGAGGCAAAGATAACAAAGCCGTCGTGGCTAGCAACATCATGTACATTGTCGGCCAGTACCCTCGATTCCTCAAGGCTCACTGGAAGTTCCTTAAGACGGTGGTCAATAAGCTCTTCGAGTTTATGCACGAGTCTCACGAGGGTAAGAGGTTCCGTTCCATCCTTCTCCCACCACCCCATGTCTAACTGTGTTACCAGGTGTCCAGGACATGGCATGCGATACGTTCATCAAGATTGCCCGTCAGTGCCGACGACACTTTGTTGCTCTTCAGCCCAGCGAGCAGGAGCCGTTCATCGAAGAGATAGTCCGCAACATGGGCAAGATCACTTGTGACCTCACCCCCCAGCAGGTTCACACGTTTTACGAAGCCTGCGGCTACATGGTCGCCGCCCAAGGAAACAAACATCAGCAGGAGAGACTGCTTGCGGACTTGATGAACATCCCGAATGCCGCTTGGGACGAGATCATTAAGCAGGCGACCGTCAACCCCTCTATTCTTCAGGATGCGGAGACCATCAAGGTTATCGGCAACATCATGAAGACTAACGTGTCTGCCTGCACTTCTATTGGGCCTTACTTTTACCCCCAGATTGGGCGCATCTACCACGATATGCTTCAGATGTATCGGGCAACCAGCACTCTGATCTCCGAGGCCGTGGCACGAGATGGTACGTATACAATGCACGGTCAAAACCTGCACAATGCATCTAATCGAATTCTTTAGGTGAACTGGCAACGAAGATGCCCAAGGTCCGAGGGCTGCGGACTATCAAGAAGGAAATCCTGAAGCTCATTGAGACGTACGTCGACAAGGCGGAGGACCTGCAGGCCGTCCGTGCCCAGATGGTTCCTCCTCTGTTGGACTCAGTGCTGGTCGATTACAACCGCAACGTCCCCGGGGCGCGCGATGCCGAGGTTCTGAAGGCAATGTCCACCATTATCACCAAGCTCTCTGTAAGTAATGCTGGAGAAAACCCCAGATGGATACGCCAACTGACCCATTCCCTAGGCATTGATGGAGGACCAAGTTCCTACCATCATGGAGAATGTCTTCGAGTGCACACTGGACATGATCAACAAGGATTTCTCAGAGTTCCCTGAGCACCGCGTTGAGTTCTTCAACCTTCTGCGAGCCATCAACCTGCACTGCTTCCCTGGTAAGTCATTCGAGCACATATGATATAGGCTAGGCGCTGACAAGCACAAAGCTCTCTTGAAGCTGGACAACAACCAGTTCAAATTTGTCATCGACTCGTGCTCGTGGGCGTTCAAGCATGACAACCGAGATGTTGAAGCAGCCGGCCTCAACATGTGCTTGGAGCTCATCAACAATATCGCTGACAAGACAGATGTTGCCACGGCAAACGCCTTCTTCCAGCGATTCTTCGTCACCATTCTGCAAGACGTGCTGTTCGTCGTCACCGACAGCGATCACAAGGCCGGCTTCAAGACCCAGTCGATGCTGCTGATGAAGCTCTTCTATTTCATCCACCCAGCGGACGGAACGCAGCCCAAGATCCAAGGGCCCATCTACATGCCGGACCAGGCACAGGCGGGAACCAGCAACAAGGAATTCCTTGGCACTTCCGTTTCGACGCTGCTGCGAAACGCGTTCCCCAACCTGCAACCGTATGTTCCCCTCGTTGATCCCTCACCTCTTGCAACCTTGGTCGCTAATATGTATAAATAGGGCGCAAGTTTCTAGCTTCGTGGAGGGCCTCTTCAGCCTGAACACGCAATACGACAAGTTCCGACTGAACCTTCGCGACTTTTTGATCTCGCTCAAGGAGTTTGCTGGCGACAACGCTGAGCTGTTCATCGTGGAGAAGGAGCAGCAGGAGCGTGACGCCAAGGCTGCTGACATGGAGCGGCGACAGAAGGTCGGAGGTCTCCTCAAGCCCTCCGAAATCGACGACGACGAGCTGTGACTTGGTGAAGAGCTCAGAACAGAGTTTGCGCCGAGTCGTGAGACGGGCAAGTCGCCTGCCTCAGAAAAGATCGGAGCTCACAACGGAGCCGGAGACGGCTGGGAGTTTTACGGATTGTGAGAGCCCGGGTTTTGCGACCCAGGGCCGCAAGCTTCCTCCAACACCAGCAGCGATCTCGCTCCAATACATTTCTTTACCGTAATGATACCAGCTTAGATGAAGTCACCGGCTTGGGTGGCTTAATCAAGGCCGGCACGCCGGCCGACGAAGCAGCAGGACGACAGAAGGTGTTTTCTTCCTCGTAACATCCTGCTTGGACACGACAGAGAAAACAGAAGTTGGAGGGGCTATGGATGAGTGGGAGCACTGGCTGGGAAAAAAAGGGGTGACGACGCAGAGATTATGCTCGCTCGCTAAAAAGAGAAGCGCGAGCGAGGCATGTCGATGACACCGAACGGCTCGATCATCGGAGCCGAGGATGTAGAGATTGGCGGTTGGCGTCGAGATAGACGTGACTTGATGTATAGGCATCTCCAGATAGCAAGACTTTACAATACAGCCGATGCACACCATCTCGAACCCGTAATGCAGTGCGTGACGCGGTGCTTGACGTAGCGCCCCAGCAATGAGGGATCGTTCAGGAGAAGACGAGAGGCGTTATCCACGCTCGTCCTGCAGTACCTGAAGCGGCCAGGCCATGGCGTGGTGCCAATAACCGCCAAGGTGCTGAGCAATGGCACGGATCATGAAGGCGCCGGCGTCGCCAAAGATCCAGAAGCGACGGCTGCGATGCAGCAGGACGCCGTAGTGGGCGAGGATGACGAGGGCCTCGGGCTGCTGGCGGCGCAGGACCTCGACGTACTCGGGACTCACGGTGACGGAGAAGGCCGAGGCGGCGTGGGGGCTGCCGTCCGGGTCATCGAGGTTGGAGGAGATTTCGAAGGCCCACTGCAGGCGGTGGACGGCATCGCGACAGGCTTGGACGGTGGAGGGACCAAGGTCCGAGGCTTCGAGGAGGGCGAGGAGACGAGCGCATCCATCGGGGGCTCCGCCGTGCCCGGGATAAGCGCCAGGTCCAGCGACACCGGTGCCCTCGCGTCTGGCGCGGGCACGCTTCTCGGCCTCGCTGGTGACGGACAGCAGCGGCTCGAGCTCCGAGTTCAAGAGGTCCTGCCAGATGGGGCGGACGACGGCGCGGACGCCGTGGTGCAGGCGCAGGCACTCGGCGAAGCGGTCGACGAAGACGTGGAAGCGCGACTGGTGCAGGCCGCGCACCTCGGCGAGCGTCTCGGCCATGGCATGCAGGCTGAGGGTGGAGGCGAAGAGGAAGCGCGGGATGGCGCTGGCGGCGTCGTCGGCGGGGATGGAGCGCGCGTGGCGCATGAAGCAGGCGACGGCGCGCGTCTGGAGCTCCGTGGCCTGGTGCCGAAGGGAGGACGGCGATGAAGACGAAGACGGCGGCGACGTCGGCAGCGCTGGCGAGGCGGCCGAGAGCTGGGCATCCTGCCGAGAGACTCTGGCGAGGTGGAGGGCGGAGAGGGCCAGGATCTGATCGATGAGGTAGGGGGCATCGGCGGCGTGGCGGATGGCGATGTCGATGACCTGCTTCGTCTTGCCGCTGGGGAAAATGCAGTCGTCGACGGACGTCGTGGCGTGGTGAAGCAAGACGAGGTGCTGGGCCGTGAAGAGCACGCCGGCGTCACGCTCGGCGCCGCGGCCAGCCTCGCTGGGCGAGCCCGTAGGGAAGGCCTCGTCGAACGACGGCAGCGACGGCGGCAGCCAGGGGAGGGTGCCGTGGCCGGGAGATGACGGTCCTGGCTCCGTGCCGGGGCTGTGGCCCGCCGCGTCGGCTGTGCTGCCAGCGTCGTGCCCACGATGATGCTCCTCAGGGATCGTGGCGGCGGCGGCGGTAGCCTCGGGGATGCCCTCGCCGGCGCGCTTCCGCGTCGGCTTGTCGCGCGGCGGCGGGAAGAGGCACGCGCGCTGGGCCATGGCGCAGTTGGCGCACACGGGGCGCTGCTCGTCGCAGCGGATGTGCCGCCGCTTGCACTCGACGCAGCCGTTCCGCGACTTGCGATGGGAGCGGCGGTGGCGGTTGGAGGCGGCCGAGGGGCTGGCCATGGCGTCGGCGTCGACGTCGCTGCCGTGGTCGTGGGCGCGCGACATGGTGTGTCGGAGGGTTGGGGGCAATGCCTCACTCGTCGTCCCGTGTCACATTGTCCGTCGGAGCGAGACGTGCGGGCTCCGGAAGACGACCTGGGTTCGAGACGGGGAACGTGGCTCTTTCGGCAGAAGAAGGTTGAAGATTGCGCGCGCAACTCGGCACAACGCCAAGACGATGGATGGGCGCCTAGCCGAGAAAGCAGGAGCGCGACCAGGAAATGCAGCAGCCACCGAAGCGCTCTTGTATTTATCGTTGCCGTTTTCCACCTTCTAGCGGTATTCCTGGTTGATCTATCGTACTCGTATGTTCCATTTACTTGTTCATGCTGCCCCGACGCCCCGACGTTCCCCTGAACCCTGCACCACGCGCCCACAGCACCTCCACTGCCCAATGGGACGAAACACGCACTGTCAGCGGCTGCTGCCGGCCGGCGGTCGGTCGGCGAGCCCCATCTCCTCTGTCCGGTCGACGGGTCCAGACTCCCCGGAATCCGTCAACTCCCACGGCCGCGGCTTGACCTTGGCCGCCGACAGCTCGCCCGGGTATATCCACGTGTAGACGGCCAAGGCCGCCAGCATCAGCAGCGCGTCGAAGACATAGAGCGTCCACTCGTGGCGCAGCAGGTAGCCGTCGTCGCCCATGACATACTCGATGACGCGGAAGATGGACCGCACCAGGATGAAGCAGCTGACGGCGTAGAGCATGGCCATGACCGTCTTCCACCGCTCGCCCGAGCCCTCGAGCGACGCCGACGACGGCCAGCGGCGCATGCGCACGTCGAAGATGACGGCCAGCACCGCGAACAGCCCGAACATGAGGATCTGGATGACGAGCCCCGACAGGATGATGCCCTGCCCCGTCTTCTGGCTGACGCTGCCGGCGCCCAGGAGCGAGCCGCCCGTGCTCTGCACCAAGAAGGAGAAGATGTCGCCCGCGACGAAGGCGCGCGTCAGCCAGCGCACGGGGATGAGCGAGTGCCGCTCGCCGTGGACGTTGCGCATCAGCCGGCCCAGCGTCATGTAGATGGACGCGGCGTAGAGGGCCGGCGCCACGAGGATGAGGACGCTCTGAAAGATGTACAGCCCGAGCTGGTCGGTTCGGTCTTGTGAGAGGGCCCGGCCGATGTAGCCGAGGAATTCGACTGCGGTTGCGAGTATGTCAGTCACGACCATGGCGACGCTGTGCTCGAGTTCGGACCCTGACTTACACGTGCCGCCGATGGCAAAGGGGATGCTGAACAGCGTCTTGGTCCGCACAAGGCGCCACACGAGGACCATGGTCACCAGCCCAAAGAGTAGGGCAAAGACGATGGCCGCGGGCAGCGACGGGACATACTTCCAGAGGTAGTAGTCGCCAGCGTAGGGCTTCAACTGCGCCATGGCGATTTCAAACGACGACGCTTTTCCGGCTTCGTAGTCTCCTCTGCGCACTCGAGTGATGTTTTCTTGACGAGCAACAATCTCATCCAGGCTCTCTGGCATCGTCATTCCATCCTTCTTTATATCACAGCGCCCCGGTGCCCCTTCGTACTGGGGCCAACAACGGGGGACGCCCGTGCTTCAGCGCCCAGCCCTGTTGCATTGCCCGATTAGGAAGACTGATTCGACGGGTACACGTATTTTGCCCTCCGCCCCACATGCCCACCCCCAAATACGCGTATCTGAGCCCGTCGTTACGGCGTCGAATCCGAAGTACGAGCGGTACGACGCAAGGCGCTTCGGCAGACGGGGCGCAGTTCCATTTTTCCTCGCTCCGCCGCGTCACCCAGCCGCGCCTCTCGCGGGTCCCTCGCATTCGCTAATCAGGGCTGCTCATCGACCCATCTACAGACAACCTTGCTTCCAGGCACAGGAGCTCTGGCACGCTCCTATCCCGGCTCATGCAACACAACAGGGCTCTGCGGCCGAATCAGATCGTCGGTTTGTGCGTGGTGGTATTCTCTGCAGCTGTCTAATCGCCGAAGCCTTCGAACTCGTCATCCTTGGACGCGGAGGCCGCCTTGGCCTGGTTCTGCTTCCTGATCTGCGCAATCATCTCGTTCAGCTCCATGCGCTCCGTCTTCTCCTCCTCCGTCATCTTGGCCATCTCTTCGGCCTGTCTCTTCTTGCGCCGCTTCTCGCGCCTCTCGACGCGCACGCCCTCCTGCTCGTGCTTGGCGCTCCACGCCTCATTGTTCTTCCTCTTGCGCTTCGCTTCGGCCGCCTTGTCGGGCACCTCTCCGGCCTTCTCGGCCGCCATGGCCTCCTGTCGAGCCTTCTCCCGGACCTTTTCCTTGTAGGCGAATGCATCCCAGTCGATCTCCATGCCCAGCATCTTGTCACCCTCCCAACCCCTGAGCTCCGGCATCCTGGGCATGCGGAGCAGACCCCACGCTTTCGCGAGGTCGGCCCAATCCAGGTCGCTGGCTCGGAATATTGACGTAGCCTGGTGCGCGTTGTAACTTCGCACCCAGCTTACAAAGGCCTTCTGGGCCTTGTCGTAGAGCCCACGGTCCGTCTTCACCAGGTCTCGAAACTTCTCCGTCGCTGCACTAGCGTCATCGTCTGACACGGAGAGGGCAGGCCTCTGCAGGGGGATGATAGGCGTTTTCCGCACTTCCAAGAACCTCACGTAGTCCTCTTCCCGTCCGGGGTGCAGCATGACTACCGACAAGCCCTTCCTACCCGCTCTGCCGGCTCTCCCACTCCGATGTATGAAGACCTTGGGGTCTGAGGGTGCGTCAACCTGCACGACAAGATCGACCTGCGGAATGTCCAGGCCTCGAGCGGCCAGGTCGGTCGTCAAGAGTATGGTGGGCGACACAGAGGTCAGGAATCGCTGAAAGTTCTTTTCGCGCACCTTTGCCGGGTGCTTTCCGTGAAGAGGGACCAGGGCGAATCCGGCAGGGAGAAGTAGGGGGAGAAGGTGTTGGAAGTAGTCGACAGCAGCGCAAGTGGAGAGGAAGACAATGCTCCGTTGAGGCTTCACCGGCAGCCGCTCCAGAAGTTGCGACAGGGCAGGTAGTTTTTGGCTGGCCGGCTTAACCATGTAGGCCATCTGGAGACTGGCAGGGGTTTTCCTGTCCTCGACAATGCCACCACCCTTCATCTTGACCCTGACCTCGATCTTGACGGGATTCCGCAGACCCACCCTTATGATTTCGCTCACGGCTTCGCTGACACTGGCGCTGAACAGACCCGTCCGTCTTTGCTTGGGCAGGCGCGAGATGATACCCTGCAGATCTTGCTTGAAACCAAGATCCAGCAGTCTGTCGGCTTCGTCGAGGATGAGCATCTCGAACGAGGATTGGGGGCAGTGGACGTGGGGCGACGACAAGAGCTCGACCAGTCGGCCGGGCGACGATATGAGCAGGTTCGGGCTGTGTCGCAGGAAGAAGCTGAGATCTTGCGCCGGGGTGGTTGTGCCTCCGACGAGCAGCTGGGGGACGACGACGGGGGCGGTGGTGGATGGTCGCTTCTCGTCGCCCTTCAGGTGCGGCAGGAGTTCGGCGGAGGGGGCGTGGAACTCGAGGAGAGACATGAGGACAGAGTGTATCTGCGCAGCCAGCTCTCGTGTGGGGGAGACGATGATGGCGCCGACGTGGTGTCTCTTGGTGGGCTCGTCGAGCCGCAGCAATTTCTGCACGACGGGAATCAGGAAGGACAGGGTCTTGCCGCTTCCGGTGACGGCCTGTAACGCCCGCATTAGCAAGCCAATGTTGAAGACGCGGGCGTCTCATTTCTGCCACTCACCTCGACCACGACGTCCTTGTTGCCCATAAACTGCGGTATCGTGGCGGCCTGGACGGGCGTCATCTGGGAGAAGCCCATCGTCGACACGGCATCGAGGATCCAGTCGGCGAGGGGGGGCCTCAGAGCACCCCAGGACCTGGGGTCTCTCTTGGGAGGAACCGCGCCGGAGGCCATGGCGACGGTATTGAGAGACGATTTCGTCGTCGTCTTGAAGATCGGCGGCGGCGCTCTCGCAAAAAGATGCGAGGAAACAAAGCGCCAAAGAAATTTGTATCTTATCTCCACGTGCCGGGAGGCGGCGGATGGGTGGGCTCTGTTTGTACCTTTTTTGGCGCCTTGCCTGATCAGGGCCCCCTGGCGTGCTGCGTTCGCTCGCTGGGCTGCCCCGCGGGTACTTGTTATTAGTGTGCTGGGGGAAGATGATGCGCCCGCCGGCCCGCTAAGCGGCGGGCCCTGTGCTCGCGTGAGCACGCCAAACGAACGGGTTTGGACGCAGGTGGACAATCCGGCAAGCCCGTGCAGCGCGCCCTCGAGGCCGCAATGACGTGCTACGTGCTTGAGACGGCCAAAGAGAAGTTGTTGGGGACGCTGGCGCGAGTCCACAGGGTCGTCACATGCCTGGCCTGGGTCTCGAGCCTGCCTTAATCATTAGCGGCTGGCGCGCCTGACGCCCAAAGGTTGGTACGGACGGAGCGTGCTCGTGCCTAGCACCGGCCAACTAAGTTAGACGCCAACGGCCTGTCGTACGAATACGGACCGCACCGGGCGAAAATTCTCAAGCCCGGCTCCTCCGCCATCCAATCTCGTCCTCCCGCCGCCTCCATTCTCCTATTTGATAACCGAGTAATATTATCGTACAACAAAGGACACACTGTCCCCTGCCCGCGTCCTCGACCTCGCCCTCGCCCTGCCCATGCGCGCTGCTCCCTCCCGGCGCCGCTCCCTCGCCCTCACGCATCCTCTCAGCGCACCATGCAGCGGGCCTGACGACGCCCTCTGCTGCATCGCCCTTCAACACCACCACGCTGGATCCGACCGTCGACGACTCGCTCCGCCCCTCGACGCCCCGTAGCCCCGGCAGCCTCCTCTCCCTCGCCGGCCCCTGCGACTCCCTCACGGCGCGCCGCTCGCGCCGCGACAGACACCTCCTCCACTCCGCCGCCTTCTGGCCCTCGCGCTCCGACTCGCTGCGTCGCGTCGTCGCCGGCGCCGTCTGCTCTCCCGCCCTCCCCCCCGTCTACTTCCCCATGTCGCTGCGACCCGCGTCGGGCGTCCCCGAGACGCCCCGCGTCATCTCGCCCAGCCCGACGCCGTCGGAGCAGGACGGCCACGAGTACAACGGCCCCACGACGCGCTCCGCCGCCCGGAAGCGAACCCCGACGTCGCAGACGCTCGAGGAGCACGACGATGAGGACGAGTACGACAACACGCCAGGCCGTCGCCGCTCGCGGACGCGAAGCCGCTCGCCCATCGACAGCCGCAAGATCTCGCGCATGACGCCCAGGACCTCCGCCCAGGCCCAGGCCACCAAGCCGGCGGCGCCCAGTCAAGCGGCGGAGAACGGGAAGCCGGCGACCTCCAACGGCCATCTGGCTCCTCCGCAGCCCTCGACGCCTTTCGGATGGAGTTGGCGCGACTTCAGTCGCAGCCCCAGCCCCCTCGGGTTGATCCCCATCCACCGACACTGGAGGACGTTTGTCCACAAGCACGAGGTCCCCCGCAAGGTCCTCCACGTGTCCATTGGCTTCTTCGTTGTCTGGCTGTACACCACCGGCACACAGACCAGCTCTGTCCCACCCTACCTGATGGCGGCCTTGATTCCCATCGCCACGACGGACTGGCTGCGACACCGGTACGAGTCCGTCAACCGCCTCTACGTCAAGCTCCTCGGAGCGCTCATGCGCGAGAGCGAGTACTCGGGCTGGAACGGCGTCATCTTCTACCTCCTGGGCGCCTGGATCGTCCTCTACTTCTTCCCCAAGGATGTGGGAGTCATGAGCGTCCTGCTGCTTAGCTGGTGCGACACCGCCGCCAGCACCTTTGGCCGCCTGTGGGGAATGTACACCCCGAGGCTCCGTCGCGGCAAGTCCCTGGCTGGCTCGCTGGCCGCCGCCGTGGTCGGCGTGGCCACCTCGTACTTCTTCTACGGGTGGCTGGCGCCGACCATTGGGCCCATGCCCGGAGACGAAAACTTCATGTTCCAGGGATCCCTGTCGCTGCCCAAGGTGTTGACGGACGCGATTGGCGTGTCCAGGAGCGTGGCTACCATCACCGGCCCCTTGGCTCTCGGAGTCATGAGCCTGTGGTCTGGTTTCGTTGCGTCGACCAGCGAGGTGATTGACATTTTTGGATGGGACGACAACTTGACGATCCCGGTCCTCAGCGGCATTGGCATCTGGGGCTTCCTCAAGATCTTCGCTTAGATCCGACCGACGCACGTGGATGGGTCTCGGTCGCTCTTCAGCCCTCGCTCCACTCATCAACGGTCGGGGAAACAGGCTCGCATGGCTGGCGTTGGGGTGTCTCTCTATCTGTGTCTTTGGTGGGATAATGCCGACGAGGCTCGCGACGGGCGGAAGATGTGCGCGAAACGCAATATGTTTAGTCGGCCTCGGGTCTGGTGCGATTGATGATTGAATACTAGTAGACAAAACTGGTCGGCAACACCGGGCATGAAAGAGAGCGAATGGTGGTACACTACTCCATGCTGCTAGAATGGTACGAGAATACGAATTTTAATACCTTTTTTTTCCCACCTCGTTTCGCAACATCGTAGTCGATAAAACTCAGTGACACTGGCAGAGAATGAACGGTGTTCTACCGGCTCGTGTGACACGCCGGTGGCCGTCGCGTCGGCGGGCTCACTCGCACGTGGAGTTGGGAGCTTGCGATCCGCTGCGAGCATGTCATGCAGCAGTTCCAGCAATGTGTGGGGACTTTCCATGCCCACTACGGCAAATTTTCACAGAGACTGCCTCGTATGAGTAAATAGCAGAGGGACGGTACGATAGCTGGATACCTGACGGTGATCCATGACAGCCCAGGGCCACTCGGCATTCAGCAGAACCTCGTCAACGACGGCTCCTTTCTCCTGCCAAGCCATCCTGCCCCGTAGAGGCATCGACAGCGACGCAAAGCAGTGCGCAAGGCAGACGGAGCAAGGCAGACAGAGCAAGGCAGCCAGCTGATAATGAAACCCTCCACAGGTACGGAGTACCCATGAAGGACCAGCAAGGTGACGCGATCGGGGGAGTACGAGGCGACGGCCACGTTCACCCGCGGCTGGGCCACCGACGCTGCCCCATCATCATCGCTCGTGCAGATGCTCTTCCAGTCCGTATGCTTCGTACACACCTTTCGGTACATGGCTGCTTGCGGCAGACATGTATGAGTTGTCGTTGCTGCTGGGGGAGGCGTGTGCATGCGTTGATTATCCGTCTTGCAGGTCCCGGGGCGGCCCCCAAGAGGGGCGTTTGCTGCGCTGTCTCCTGCGAGGTACCTATATACCTTGACCGCGTGTAAGGTAGGGTGTCTACCTGTAGGTACGCTGGGCATCTTGGCTGTATGAAACCTCTGCTTGCTCGGGGAGTCGGGGCATCAACGAGGCCTCAGGGCAGGTGGACGGGGTGGGGCGACGTCGGTCTAACGAACCGCCGCCGTGGAGAAGGATGCCCTCCCTGTGGTGCCGGTCCTGCCATGAGGTGCTTCAGAGAATGACTGTCGTGTTCGATGTAGGTGTGGAGTCACTGTCGGTTGCTAACGTGTGCTGGCCGTTCGTTCTATAAGCTGCTACGTATCAACGCCTGCATGTACTCCGTACATGTATGCCAAAGCCATGGCAGAATCCCGTGTGGGCATGGCGTCTGGGGCTAGATTGCGACCTGGTGCTATCGAGGCCCGCTATTCCTCTGGAGCCGGACCAGCTGCTGCAGGAGCTGAGGCGGCGCGGCGATTTGCGAGTACATGCGGTGGCGGGCGAGTGGTTGCGAGGATGCTCACTCACATATGCTCGACTTACACGCCCCACGTTGCTGCGGCTCCACGGTCCCTGGTGCTCAGAGGAATAGGACACCTCCACAACGGCACAGCATGCCACGCCCTTGCTGCGCTTCGTAGGAGAGGTGGTGCATCCCTTAGAGAGACTCCATCCACCTGCCAATGCGTAGCAAGCTGTCAATGGCCATCGTGGAAGAGGATGCCGTCTCCGCGAGCTGGACGTGCGGATGTAGGGTAGGAGTCGGTAGGACAGCACCTAGAAGGAGGGCGGACGTCAGTCCCAGCAGCGCAGCGGGGGAGGGGCAGATGGCAAATAATTTCAACCTGTAGCCCGCGAATCCCAGCATTGCTCGTTCCCTTACACCTAATAAGTCGTCCCCTAGCCTCTCTCTGACCAATCGTGCACCTAGAAAGTCGCAGGCTCCTAGCCCGAGTCTTGTCTCAAGGCCTATCACCCCCCCCGTCGCTTCCAACGAGTATGGAGAATTCGAGCGTCGGAAAGGGTGGACAGACGAGCCGGGTGAGCAATCTCTTTCGCCGCTCTGTATCCGCATACCGCACTCGTTCGCTGCACTCCGGAGTACGCCGTGCGGATGTGCATCGTGCGTGCCTGGTGTAAGAGGAGGGGGCGTGGGCATGCGGGAGGCGAGGACACGCTCCAGCTGCCAGCTCGACTACGGGTTTACTGGTATTAGCGGCAGCATATGTACAATGCTCGGGGCGTGCCTGCCGCCCGTGCATCGAGGAATCATCCATTCTTTCCAGACGATGAATTAGCCCTAATTTCGAATGCAAGTAATAAACAAAGAAAAAAAAAAGGTCTACGGCCCCCGACCAAACCAAACCCCTGCCTCCAGAGGGGGCCCCGTCTCGGAATATCCTCTGGCAGACGTCTTGACAACGCATCACCACCTCGCAGCGCCTGGCCCTCTCAATGCATTTGCCCGACCTCCACCGTCTGCTGCACTCCTGCCTGACCGACCGAACCGACCGACCGACCGACCGTCATCCATCCCGTCCACCCTTGGACCGCCCCCATCCGTGGCGGCGCTCCCTCCCTGCCCCTCCGAGCCGAGACGCCCTCCCCCGACGTTGTCGTCTCGTGGCTCGCGAACCCAACCTGCCTCGGCGAGATAGGATCGCGATGGGCGGTTTCCGGGCTCCACGCGAACGAACAGGGGGTCCGAGGGGGAATCCAACGCTGCTTTTGCCCTGTGGCTAGCGTCTGCGCGCTTGTCGCAAGCCCGTCCTGCGGCCCTTGCAATGGCAATCCGTCAAAGTCCGTACGGAGTGGTCCGTACAGTGCCTAATTACTGGTAACTCGAGCCTCCGGCTGGCGACTGAGGTGTCCGTTTGTCAAGTTCCGGCATCTCCCCCACAAACAGACCCGTCTGCGCACCATTCCTGGCACCACGGCCGTGGCGTGTCCTCATCCGCCCTCCGCTCCCTCGGATATGTCTCGCCTCCCACCACCCTCGACGCGCAGTCCGTCGTCGCCGGTAGCCGGGAGGCTGTCGTGTCCGCTGTCCGCCTTTTCCTTCCATGGTGTTTCCCTGTCGCTCGGCTCCCCAGAAGGGCTAGTGCAGCCACCACCATTCTCTGGCTCGACCGCCCATGTCACCAGCCAGTTTGATGCTCTGGTCTGGCCTGGTCTGGTCTGGGGCCCTCGTCTTGTCTGCATCTCCGGAATACGCTTCCGTCATCGTTCCACTCGTGGCTAGCACCGAGTTCTCGGGCCCTCGACGGTGTCGTTCCCAGGTTGCCACTGTCGACAGAAGACTGCCGCTTTTCCTTGTCCCCACTCATCCTTGCCTTTGCCATTGCTGTCGGGCTTGCCCCTCGGCATATGCATTGGCATGGAGCTTACTTGCTGGCGCCTTTGCAACAAACGTGCCCTCTGCCGCCCCTTTTGCACCCCGAGCGTAGGCTTGTTTCCACTTTGCACGGGGTTTTACTCGCACCCTCCCCCTTGGACCATCCATTGCCTCCGTCTGCGTCGCCTTGTTGGGTCGGCACTCTGCCACGAGTTGCAAAACAGGCGCCAGCCAAGCATGGCCGCTCCACCACCACTGCCTCCGTGTTACTCTGGTTGGCCCACACCATGCAAGCCGCCATGATCGTCTTGTCCTTCTCTCACGGTCTCATCATATCGTGCTTTGCCGCCTCCGTCTGGAGTGGGGTCGTGGACAATGGCTCCGGCGAATAGACATGTCAACTGTTATCCCTTCGCCTCGGCCTTGTCGACCGTGGGAAGGTCTGGGGAAAAGTATAAAAGGGGCCGTCGTGTCCAAAATTCATCCGTCTCCTCCTTCTTCCTTTTCTATAACTTTTCCGCAGAGGATTCTCAACTCGTTGCAGTCCATACCAAGTTGCCAGCCCAAGATATCGTTGCCCCTTACCACCCCTTCGCCCCTCAACCAGGCATCACTCCTCGCAAGACCACCTCGGCTCTTCACAATACAAACGCCTTGAACTTGCCTTGGCTCAACAAGTCTCCCCAGTTTTGATCATCAATTCGAGGTCCCATCGTCCAAACCCTCACAATGTCTGGGCCTTACACCGTCTCCTACTCTTCCATGCCGATGGCTGTCCCGTCCAAAGGAAACCAGTACCCCACGTATAGCCAGTACTCCATTTCGCCTCCTGAATGTGACGATTACATGAGCTCGGCATCTGGCGTCGCCTCGTACAGCAACGGCGGCTACTCGGCCACTTCGGCAAGCTATGTCGGTAGCTCCAGCGGCGACTATGACAGCAACGGCTCGGCTAGCGGCGTTGACTTCCAGGAGTACATGCAGGAGCGCTTCGCCAACTCCTTCAACCCCATTCCCTTGGATCGCAGCATGGCTGTCCAAGCGCAAACGTGAGTCCAGCTAGCCTGTTCAGCCGATTGTGCAAGAAGCGCCGGGATGGTAATTCGCTGTTTGCCGCGGGCTTCTTGCATTATGGGGCAGCCGCAAGAAACCGATCGGGCTGACATGCTCTGCGTCTACAGATCTGGCAAGCTCAACGCGAAGCATCGCGAGCTCGTTGAGCTGCAGAAGCAGGCGCAGGCTCGCCTCGCCAAGACCCGCGAGCGATTCCAAGAAGGATTGCGTGATGCGCGGGAGGTGCGTGGAGATCTGGAGTGGACGCAGAAGAAAGTCTCGTAAGCTTGCCCCTCGCAAGGATTGAAGCCTGGCCAGGATTGGCATTGCTGCCAACATTGGCAGCGTGCTGTACACCTGGGGCCAATCGCACTCGACGCGCTCGAGCTGACAGCCATGCTTCTAATAGTTCGCTCCACTCAAAAGCCTCGCGCAAGCACCCCAAGGAGTACTCCAAGGCCCGCGCCAGATATCCGTCTCCTGAGTATTAATACGGTCTGGATTGCAAAAACGACGATGCCTTTTTTCTCCTAGGATTCGAGCCTGTCATTTTTCACCTCTCTTCAAAAAAGCGACTTCTGAACAAAGCTGGGGCGGAACAAGCGCGTCTTGGTTACGAGCGCCTAACGAGCCTCTTTTCATTTCTTGTATTCACGAAACGACCTTGAATCCTGACAGTCTGGCTGCCATGTATATACAAATGCATGTGGACTGACGTTGAGTCGGCGGCGCCAACGCGGCAATCTGACATTGATTTAGACGCGAGATCTCTGGCTGCTTTATGGGCCCCTGCAGCCAGCGGCAATTAGGCGCTCTCTCCACAAGCAAGGTTTGTGCCCGCCGGCGACCGAGTGGGGGGTTTGCTTGCGGCGGTTTCACAAGATGACGACTTATGATTGGATGAACTGCAGACGATCTGGGGAAGCATGAGCAGGACGCCTCGTTCCTTGCGTCTGCGGGGACCCGGGGACGACCTGCGGCTCAATTGGCGCCGGTGCCCTGGTTACAGGGGGGCCTGTCCGATGGAGAGACGGAATCGGCTGAGGCAGGGCCCTGGGGCTTTCTCCGCCTTTCTCTCGGGGGCGTGTGCTGGAGAGCACAATGTGAGCAGTAGGGTGTGCAGTCGGAGCTGTCTGGACGCTTTTCCTATCGGGACTAGGTGCCGCGTCTTTAGCTATTGACGAGAATCAGAGGAGCGAGATACTACTCTTTTTGGTATAGGACGTAGATCCTCGAGCACAGATGTGAAGTGCTTGTTGAAGCCGGGTTTCTCCTCTTGCGGAAGTGTACCCCGTGAGGAGTATACGTTTCCAAGTGGGCCAGGCCAGCCCCCAGGGTGTGTTTTTCTTCCCAGCCGTGAGCGTAGCAACTGTTGGGTGCCAGGAACTTCCGACAGCTTTCCTGAGTATGCCAAATCATGTGATTCCAGTCGATGCGCCCAGAAAACAGGGATGATGGTCGGCAGGTGTCGCGTGTAAGTCGTGAGTAGCTGTCACGTGATGCGTCCACAGGGTCGTGGGAGGTAAATGCGCCCGGGGTTCAGACCACGTGGTATTCCTGTGGGCACCGAACCAAGCGTAATCAACAGAAGTCGTATAAAATTCGTGCTGAGGGTTGCGAGGCTCACGTCGCCGCGGTAGCCAGGGTTGCCAGGTTTTCACGCTGAATCCACGTGCCTTTCGGTGGCAGGTCCATTGCCTTTTCGAGGCGATACCAAGGGTTCTCGTTCGAGGCCGGGTCGTAGTAGCCTTCGTACCAAGGACCTCGCGAGGCACTCTCGTCGGGCTGTTTATCGCGGCGCTGCTGGCCGGAGACAAACGGGGGCCCAGCAAGCTCAGTTGCCGGGGGTGGGCGCTCGGGCAAGCCAGCTGGGCGCACCAGAGCCGGGCTTGATGAGGAGGCATCTCCTTGTGCAGGAGGAACTGCGGCAGTCGGTGTAGGGTCGTCCTCCATTTCCAAGTCGATCTCATCCGAGTTCGTCGTCGTCGCAGCGTGGCCGGCTTCACGGCGCTGAGCCTGCCCGAGGGGCGTCGTATTTGATCCCGTCGACGCGCGGGGAGCCAACCCTTGCCGCTGTTGCGGCTGCTGTGTGCTCGTTGCGGCGTCCGCGTTGGGATTGTACTTGCGCTTCTTGCCCTGCGTCATCCCGAATGCTGAGAAGCCCATCATTTGCGCCATGGCTGCCTCGTCGTCGGCACCGGAATCCATGGTGGCTCGCGGCGGGGGGATGGGAAGCGTCCGATGGTTGAAAAGTGCTGCAGATGTCCTGGACAACGGTCGATGAAGGGGAAAGCGGTATGGTGGACCGGTATGAGGTCGGTCCAGTGACGGCGGCGATGGTGTTTGCGCTGGGTTGGGGATCTGGGGTTCAAGCGCGTGACGGCCTTTTTTTCAGCCTTGCAGCGAGCGGGGCCATTCGGGGTAGGGGTCCGCACCCTCTGGCTCTCATGACAGAAAACCCTCACTTTGCAAGATATCTAACTTAAGTTGTAGGAAGCTGTTGTTTGTCTGTTGTTAGAATAAGCTCACGTAGAACGCGGATTTGTGGCTTCGGTGGCTTGGTGAGAGCTCTTGTGGTGGATGACGTAGCTGTGACCCGGGAACTATAGATCCCGAAATAGCATCTCCCTCCTGAAAGTGTTCACCGAAACGAGGTCAAGGGGCGCGTTCCCTTGCATTTTACATGGATTCACAGAAAAACAACCCTTGAACATCTCGCGACGTGCTTCTCAAGCCTCCCTTACGTTTGCCCTGCGATGGGCTTGTTATAGGACACGAGCCTCATTCTGAAACGCGGCGCTCATCGCCTGGTTGATGTCGCGGTCTCCAAAGCCGGCAGCTTCAAACAACAACGCAAACCCAGACTCCAGCATAATAATGGCCGAAACCAAGCCTATAACTCTCAATCTCCCGTCCAAGTACGCATCCGGGCCCAACCGAGGCACGGGCCCTGCGCCGTCCATCGAGTGGCTCACAGGGACTTGGACCGTTACACATTCGACGCTCTCCATGTGGCGCTCGGCGCGCAACGTCCGTATCACTTACAGACCGCTGGCGCCCAAGGCCGATGGCCGCCCGCGCATCGATGACCTGGTCGAGTACGAGCCCACTGGCAAGTCGGGCGTGCTCAAAACGGTCGCCGGCGTCGACACGCAAACGGCCGCCGACGATGCCGGCGCATGGGACTGGCGCGGCAAGGGCTGGCTCTTCTTCGTCGGCAGCCACTGGGAGGTGCTCGGCTGGGGTGAGGAGTTGACCCCGGACGGACACCGGGAGCGCTGGGTCGTGACGTGGTTTGCGCCGACCCTTTTTACTAAGGAGGGTCTCGATGTGTATTCCGATCGGAGAGAGGGGCTGAGCGAGCAGACGTACAAGAGGGTTGAAGAGGCTATGCGGGGATTGGAGGCTCGGGACGTGGCGGATATGGTGGAAAGGGACATGAAAGCAGTTGAGATCAAGTTGCCGTGGACGACGCAGTAAGGCGTTGCATGACTGGGAGCATGGGGCGAATACGGAAGGGGAAGCTTCAGGCGATATTACGTTCTTGATTTGGCAGAAATGATATTTGTAGGGGTATCTTAAGCATTAATCATGTCTCTTGCGTCGTCCCCGGCTATCGGGGGATCGAGAATCGCGCCGGCGTGAGGGTTCATCGTCTCTGTGCCTCCTCCCGTCGCGATGCTCTCGGCCGTCTTCGCGACGCGTTCGACCATCTCGTGATCTTGAGCGTCGCCTTTCCCGGTTCGACTGCCGAGATGGCGAGCGACTTCGATGATCTCGCGCGTGTTCTGCTCGCCTGCGCTCCTTCTCCCGTCGTCGGTCTTCCTTCCGTAGCTGTCTGAGCTCCTCTTCACGCTCTTCTTGAATATTCTTGCGCTCCTGCTTCAGCTCTCGCACTTTGGCTGCGCCCCTTTTCATCATGGCTAGCGGGTCATTGTCAGCCATACGCCGTGCGTCCCTTTGTTTTCGCTGCGGATCTTCTTTCCCCCAGACGTTCGTTGACGGAACCTCCACCGCGGCATCATCGGACTGAGAATACCACGGTCGGCTGACCCCATCCCGACCCCATGCACTGGTCAAGCGCATTTTGTATTGGTCCTCATACTCCCTCTTCTTTTTCTTGGCCTCCCTCTCCGCCTCCTCATTCTTCTCCGAGTGAGCCCTGCTACGCTCATCCCCAAATAGATCGATGTGGCCGGCGTGGTCAGTAATCGGCGCTGAGCTGGTCAATTTCTGAGAAACTTCAAGCGTGCTTGTCGGAGCGTCACTCCTCTCCTTGGCCAGCCGCAGCTCAAAGTCGGTGTCGTCTTCGCCTTGCCGCTTCCTCTTTCGTCGCGCGAGGCTGTGATGGTCACGGCGAGAGCTCCCTGCGCGTTCCTCGATTCTTGCTGGCTCATAATCTCTCGTCTCTTCCAAGGGCGACGGGACTTCTCCTCGCAAGATGGCCAGTCGGCGCTGCGCATCAACCTCTTGCATGCGCTGCTCCTCAGCCTCCTCGGCTGCCTTGGCCGCGGCTTCGTCGCGGCGGACGCGCGCAATGTTATCGGCATTGTAGACGTTCCAAGACTTTTTGCCGAGTAAGTGACTATTATATCTTGTCAGCAAAAAGGGCACGCGACATTTGCAGACTGAACCCTACAGTGGCATATCGTTGAACTGGCCTGGTCTTCAGGCGGCCGTCGGTGGATGGAAAGCTGCAGCGCTGGGCTGGCTACTATGACATGAAATTCGGCACGGGTTATTTCGTGAGAGGAAACGAGAGTTCGATGAGACAAACTCGAAATTGATATGGAGGTGGCAGCTACTCAATCATACCTTCGATGAACGAGTCCAGCGTTCAGGCTGCAAGGCTGCAGCATGGGTGTTCGAGCGGGATCCGTAGTGCAGATGGTGGGGCGCAAGCTGGCTGCCTGTGACGAAGCCGCTAGACCCAACACAGTAATCGCCAGTGAAACGGCGCTGAGACCGGTGTCATCGCCCCTCGTCGGCTCCAGGAGCTCCAGCTTGTCCTTTAAACCTTCATCACCTTTAACATACAACGCTCGAGGACCACCGTGGAAAAAGTCGAATCTTGTTCCTTCTGCATTCCCAGAGATTGAGTCTCTTTTTCAACTTCGATTTCACGCGGTAGTCTCCTTCGCGCAAGCGCCACAATGTCGAGAGCCCCTCCGCCAGGCGGCTCAGGTCGGTTGCCGTTCGGCGGTGCCTCCGGGCTACCTGGAAGCAATCCGCGAGCGCCCCCGAGCCAAGGGCGACCGTACGGCAGCGATGGTCTTGGTCAGGGCTATGGCGCTCCTCAAGGTTATATGGCCGGTGGGCCGCGATCCCCTGGAATGCCCGGGCAGGGAGAAAAAGGCTCTTCGATGGCTCCAGGTGCCCCAAGACAGGTGCTGCTGAGAGTCGAAAAGGTGGCGGATAAGTCTCTCCAATCGAGACTGATATACGGAAACCTGTAAGAGCCTCTCGTGCGGCGAGATTTAACACAAATGTAATCCACTGACCACTCCTCTTTTTGCAGATGCGCTGTCTCCCCCGAGGACTTTCCTGCAAGCCGAGACGGCTCCGACCTATACATTCTTCTCCGAGGTGGACAACCCGCCGGAGAATATGCTGTGACGGCCAAGCCTGTACCAGGATTTCCCCGGGGCTGTATCAGCTTGACTGACCCGCAGCGCACCTGGTGCGGTATAACCATGCGAGACCAGTTCACGGGAGAGATCTACGACCCATTCTCGTCCGGGGGAAAGGCATACCTCGGCTCTGTTGATTTGGAAATCGGATTTGCATCTGTGAACAAGAAGACTGAGGTCCCCTACGACGAGGATGAGCTCTCCAAGATTTTCGCCGATACATACCAGAATCAGTTGCTCTCTCCTGGACAGAGAATATTGATGGATGTTCGGAACATCCCGCTGCTCATTGTCGTAAAGACAGTCGGCTTAGTCGACCTCGCCATGTCTTCAGACGATTCCAACAAGCAGGTCTTCAGGGAATCTAACGCGAGGGGAATCCTGACCAACCAGACGCGGGTGCTCTTCCACCGAGACGGAAAGGGTGAATTCAACCTGAAGCCTTCCATGTCGAAGCCCAACTCCAATTCCATCTTGGCACCGGATTTCAAATTTGAAGACATGGGCATCGGCGGCCTCGGAAACGAGTTCTCCACCATCTTCCGTCGAGCGTTCGCCTCGCGCGTATTCCCCCCTGGTTTGGTCTCGAAGATGGGCATACCCCACGTGAAGGGAATGCTGCTGTATGGACCGCCTGGAACCGGAAAGACCCTCATTGCTAGGCAGATCGGCAAGATGCTGAACGCTCGGCCGCCCAAGGTCATCAATGGTCCGGAAGTGCTCAACAAGTACGTTGGCCAGTCCGAAGAAAACATTCGAAAGCTTTTCGCAGAGGCCGAGAAAGAGTACAAGGAAAAGGGCGACGAGAGCAGCCTTCACATCATCATCTTTGACGAGTTGGATGCCGTGTGCAAACAGCGAGGCTCCGGAGCCGGAGGCGGCACTGGTGTTGGTGACAGTGTCGTGAACCAGCTGCTTGCCAAGCTGGACGGCGTGGATCAGCTCAACAACATCCTACTCATCGGAATGACGAACAGAAAGGATATGATTGACGATGCGTTGATGCGACCTGGTCGTTTGGAGGTCCACCTCGAAATCTCGCTGCCCGATGAACCGGGCCGTCTGGAGATTTTCAAGATTCATACTACTAAGATGAAAACGAACGGTCTTCTCGACCCTGACGTGGACCTTGACGAGCTTGCAGGACAGACGAAGAATTATTCTGGCGCCGAGATCAACGGTGTGGTGAAAGCTGCGGCCTCATTCGCTTTCTCTCGGCATACCGAGGTTGGGCAGCTGGCTGCCGTCAAACAGGACGTCGCAAGCATGAAGGTCAACCGCTCCGACTTCATGAACGCCCTGACCGAAGTCCGTCCGGCTTATGGCGTCTCCGAGGCCGAACTTGAAGAGGCCCTCCGGTTGGGCATCATTCCGTTTGCTGCACATGTCGACGCTTCCATTCAGGAAATGACACGCGTTGTGGGCATGATCAGGGACGACCCGAACAAATTCAGCACCTCGGTTCTGTTCCACGGACCCAAGGCATCTGGAAAAACGGCACTGGCGGCTCACATTGCCTTGCAGTCTGGCTTTCCGTTCGTCAAGATGGTCACGCCGGCGGATCTTGTGGGCTACAGGGACGATTTCGCCAAGAAAGACTACGTGCACAAGGCCTTTGCGGATGCGTATAAGTCTCCCGCCAGCATCCTCATCCTGGACGACTTTGAGCGCTTGATTGGCTGGAACCCGATTGGTCCTCGCTTCTCCAACACTATGCTCGAGGCACTGACCACTCTCATCGTGTCGAAGCCACCCCGGGTGAGTCATCACGTGAACCCGTATTCTTTCATTCCGCATGGTTAACTTGTGACATAGGGCCACCGACTGTTGGTTTTCGTCACGACGTCCAAGGCATCTGTGCTCAGAATGCTCGAAATTGACACGGACTTTGCAAAGAAGGTTGCCGTCCCTGCGGTGTCGAACCTCCAAGAACTCGGCACTGTGCTTCAGGAATCCAGAGTATTCAACTCTGGGGATATCAACCAGGTAATCAACGCTGTTCAGCAACGGACGGGATCTGCATCTGTGGGTGTAGGCATCAAGACGATTCTAGACTGCATCTTTGAGGCCAAGGCGGGTGGTCCCGAGTCGGATGTTCTGGAGACTTTCACGGACCTGTTGCTCGAGACGATCCAGGAGATGCAAGCCTGAAAGGTGTACACGAGCCAGACCAGACGATGGTATGTTGGGACGGGTGCTCTCCACACAGAGCACGACAGCAATCACATGGACAGCCGGTCCGACAAGTCGATGGCAGTGTAGCTATCGATTGATCCGGGTCAGCAACGAATTTCGTGCAGCTGAAGGAACATTCAGCTTGGATGAACTGGCCAGCTTGTGGCAGGTCTGTAGAGCAGGACTTTTGTACGGAATAGACGGGTCAATAGACGACGGAAGAGGACGCCACATCGCAATGTGGGACGTAGGAGGCTTAACAGATTGGACATCAAAGTTGCAATATTTGCTTTTGCGGCCATCGAATGTGACCACATGATGACTTGCTTATGGCTGCCTGCTCTCCAGACCCTCATGATCACGACATGATAGGCAGGGCAGTAACCCTGCCCTCTGAAGGCAAAAGCTGCCTAAGGTACGGAGTACCTAGGTAAGGAGTAGGTAGTTGGGAGATGTGACGTGTTGTATCTGGCGGACTGTGCGGCGATGAAGCGTCTACTGTTCGGTATAGGGCTAAGGGGGAAAGGGAAAGCCTCCGGGTGGTGGAAGAAAGAGGACACAGCATTGTTCGAGGCTAGTCCGGCGAGACAATCTTATCTCAGTGCTCCTGCAACGTAAAGCGAGATCCGGAGTGACGTCGAGGCGGCGCTTATCCAGACGATGCCTGGGGTCCCTGATGGTGCCCGCCAGAGCTCGGGGTCCCTTGAAGAGCTGACCGACTCTACTCCGTAGACGCGCGGGATTGCGCCACCTTGGTCGAGCAGCGCCCAGACGCGTGCTGCAGGCGGTCTTCGTACAGTACAGTAATTGCCTCGTCTGTCCAAGTGATTACGCATGACAACCGCACAGATGGTAACGGAGAAGCCAGGTGACGCGGCGGGGGAAGCCTTCCGGCAGAGGGTCCAAGCTGGGTGCCGTCCAGGCGTTTCTTTGGTCGTATGCATGCATCGTAAGTCTTGACCAACACACGACCACTCGCAGTAGAGCGCCAAGAAACACAAGACCTGTGGCTTCAAGGCGGTCGAAGCGAAGTTGAGGCGCCAACGTCCATCACTACGAGTAGGCGCACATGAGACAAATGCGGCGCAGCGCAGTCCCGGTCTCCTCTCCCTGACCGCGCTCGGTAACACGACAGGCAGCCCTATCATGATGTGCATGCTTGTGCGCACTGGCTTGCCTGGCTTGGCTGCCCCCAATTTCGAACATGCGAAGAGGTCAGCGATTGTCCAAGTGCCAGTGGTGCCACCATCCGGCGGCGGTGACGGCGGCCTGGCGCGATGCGGGGCCGGGGCGAGCCGATGGCGGGGCCACTGAGGACATACGTTAAGAGGGAGCACCGGCGTCCATGGGGCGCCGTGGTACAGAGTTCAGTGCATCCATCATCTGAAATTGCGAACGCTCAGCTGTCCCGCCATGGCGGCATCAGCTATTTTTCTCCAAACGCCGGCGGAGCTCTGCAAGCCGCATACGCGCAGTCCTGTAATCAGCGAACGCCCGCGTAGCGTGCAGGCGATGTTTGAGAGGCGGTAATAAGGCGAGATGCGGCGGCAGATGGGCCAACGGCTGCACGTTAGACCAGCAGCCTAGCAGGGGGGCGCCCGCTGGCAATTTGGCACCACCGACCCTGGCTGTGGAAGCAGACTCTCTTCTGGAGCATGGACTGCTGCGCGGACGTTTCGCGCGTCGTCCGGCGCAATTTAAATCTACGAGTGGTCTGCAGTTGTGCCCAATACAGCCCGTCACTGGCCCATTTTGGGGGGTGGCAACGCACGGGCTGGAGGAGACGGGAGGGGCAGTGCCGACACGACTGGCACCGACCGACGAGAACTCGTACCAACAGCGCAGAGATGATAGGCAAGGCAAGGTTGGCAGTCTTTCTTCTTTATGACTTATCCCTGCATGCCGCCGCTTCGATGTGTGGGAGACCGGAGCAAAAGCTGAATGCGCGGGGCTCAAGTGCGGCCGCCCGAGCAGACTCGCCAGCGAAGCACCATGGACGGACGGCCGTATTTTGTGAATCTGCGTCCGCGGATTGTATTTCCTTTTCAGTGCTTGGTCTTGGTAGCTGGCCCTCTGGTCTCTCCTTAGTTGGCCGCATCAATGCAACAGCTTTCCCTGTCGCACCTGGTTGGCAGGTCGTCCGCGTCGTCCACCAACCACCACCCACGAGCCAGCGATTCGGCGGCGCGCCGGAGACGAGTACGAGTTCAGTGCTCGCCAACAGCCACTAACAGCCCTGCTGAGTCTGTACGAGTAGCGCCTGGCCCGCCGCTGCCCAGCCACTCAGCGCGGCCAGCTCTCCTCCCCCCAACTCCACCTCGCCCGCCCTCTCCATCCGGGCAGTTCTCCGGGGGACGAGACCGAGCTCCAGCAGTGACGCCAGGCCGCGCTAGGGCGCGTTGACGGGGCGGACGGGCTCCATTGGATGCTGCACCACGTCCCGGGGTCACCAGCGTCCCGGGAGCGCTGCCGCTGCCGCTGCTGCTGTCGGTTCCCGCTGTGCGCCTGCCTTGCTCCCGTCCCACCCTCCATCCCAGACAGCCAGAACCTCGCTCGATCCAGTCCAGTGACCTCAACATACCGTCCTGGCGCTCGTCGCCTATGCCCTCGTCTCGTTGCGCCTGGCGGTGTGAGGGAGCCCTCCGCCGGCCGATCCAGCCTTGCGACGACTCTGCCACGCCGTTGACGAAACGGCCCATGACGTACGGTCTATAGCGGCGACGCGTCCCTGTATGGCGTCTCGAATTTTGCGTAAGTGCCGGCCTGCCCAGCCTCCCTCACGCGCCTCCGAGCGGCCTCTGTGCACATTGGACACCCGACGTTGTCGCCGAGGCATGGGCCTGCGAAGCGGAAGCCGCCCGACGGCCCTTTGGATCACCGTTGCTGACGGCCAATGCTCTGTGCAGCTTCTACAGCCTCGAGCGGTTCGAGCTCCTGCCGGACGTGACACCATCTGGCCATGGACGCCGTCAAACCGCAACCCTCCGCGACGGCGCCGGGCCACGATGCCACGGCGTCGCCAGAGGTGCACGCAAATCTTTCCAAGACGCAGACTGCATCGAAGCGGCCAACAAGGACGTCGCCCAAGCTGCCGGTGGCCTCCGACAACAAGGATGCATCGCCCTTGAAGTCGACGACGAACAGACTGATTGGCAGGGCGATGCCGCGCACGAACCCGACCGCTGGAAAGCCATTGTTACCTGCCACGGAGCGACGGTCTCACGAGAACAAGACCAACTCGCGGGGTAGAAGGGAGGCTGAGACGGACAAGGGGGAGGTCGCCCCGGACGGATCCTCGGCTGGACGCGAAGGACGCCAGTTTACCGTTGCCAACGTGGGTAACAATGGGAGAATCTACCTGAGGTGAGTTGCGCTTGCTCCCAGACAAGTCGTTGCTTTACGGGGGACGGAGCCAAGAGCCTCGTCCGCAACGGTTGGCCCGTCTGGAATGCTGACCTGGGACGACCCTAGGCCGAGCGTTCGACCTGCACACCAGCGACACCCGCAACCCAACTTCACTTTCCCCATTACGCCGCCTGGTGCGGGAGGGCTGGAGGCGCCGGGTCCAGAAAAGACCATTGGAAGCAAGGAGGCCAGGGGGCTTCAGTTTTCTCAACTACAGGCCAGCCAATGGACACCGACGCCCAGCGCATCACCGCTCGTGGGCGATGCGCAGTACTTCCCGGGTCCTCAAGACCCGAGTGGACCAATGGGACGTCGACGAGCCATGTCGGATAGCACCATTCATGAAAGTAACCTCAACAGTGCAATGGACCAGGACGCCTTGAAAGTGGTCATCTCCAAACCTGGCGACGACTTGCGGCCCCGGACAATGGACGACCTCAAAGCTGCGGGAGACTCGCTCTTGCATATCAACATACCCTCCTGGCGCATTGGAACACCCCGCTTCACGTTGAGAGGCACGCCGATGATACGAGGCTCTTCTTACGCCCCTACCGAAGATGTCCGATCCAGTAGCGCTTCGTTACTGAATCCATCGCTCAGAGACACAAGGCTCCCAATTTCCGAGCTTGGAGTGGGCAAGTTGAGCTCTCTTGCGCTCAGCTTCCCGCCGAATTCGCGATACTCAGGGCAACGAAGCACCCCGGGACTGTCGTCGCCGCGCCCTCTGTTGCGTCCGATACGATCTACATATCTATCGACGCAACTGGTCATTGAACCTGCCATGTTCACGGAATTGACCTTCAAGCCCGCTTGCGACGACCGGTCTATTGTCCGTTACTCACCTGCGGGGGTTGTAACGGCCGCAACGCCTCCTCGCTTGGTTGCTGAGATCACATCGCCGAGCTTCCTCGACTATGAACTGATTTCGGACTTCTTCCTCACCTTCAGGGCCTTTCTGGAACCCGTAAGCTTGCTTCGAATGCTCGTTGCGCGGTTGAAGTGGGCACTGGCTCGCAACGATGAATTCGGCATGATCGTTCGGGTCCGAACTTTTGTTGCCGTGCGTCACTGGATATTGAACTATTTCGTCGATGATTTCGTCCTCGAGTACGATTTGCGCGTGACGTTCTGCAGCCTATTGAACGAGTTTGTGGACGAGCTGTCTCAGGATGCCTCGTCCCGCAAGGTCCAGCTCAAGATACTTGCCGAGCTCAAGAAGTGTTGGCGACGGGTTTGCGCTCAGTACTGGGACGGCCCCGAGTTTGACGACTCGCTCGGCCCAGAAGTCCCCATAGCCCCTGGCGGCGTGGCCGGAAATAGAGACGCCAACCTGGACCCTGGCCACTGGAAGCGAGACGGCCTTGAGCTGCCGCAACTGGACGTTTTGGCCCCCTTGCCAAAGATCGCGGCTGATTTCACGAGCGTCCATGCCGCAGGCCCCAGAGTCGCACCCGTGGGAGATTTCGTCATCCTGGGCAACCGACCCGGGACCCCTGAAGATCAGGTTGTAGATGGCGCCGATCTGGAAAATGACACGGGCTCGCCGCTCAGCTTGGCCAGCATGGACGTTGTGTCCTGCTCATTTCCGGGCAAAAGCATGAAGATGCCCAACTCGAATCCAGCTCATCTGATGGCCGCGCATCCGGTGTCGTCGACCTCGGTGCACAACGGCTCAGGACCCGTCGCCCCAACACCGAAAACGCTGGTCGGCAAACGCGTCCGTCCGACCCAGACGCATAAACGCAACAACAGCCTCAGCGACTCGCTGCGGGAGCACGGTTCGGACAAATCCTCGTCGCACGACCAGGACTTCTCTGCGACGTGGCAGTCCGCGGGTGGTCTGGTTCGCGGCAATCTCCTCCCGCCTACGCAGGCTTATGTGGATTATGAGCATTACGGGCCTTATGGATCCAGCAATAGGCAGACCACGATCTTCCAACCCAACGACCGTGCTTTGGCCAAAGAAGCAGCGCTCGCAGGCGCCATGTCTGGATACGGTATGAGAAAGTTGCTCAGCAGTGTTCGTCGTGCCCTGCGCAACCGTGGACAGGTCTTTTCTCCGACGCAGAGCCATTTCATGGGCATCTCGCCTGTCGGCCCGCGTGGTGCAACTACGAATCGACTGCCCGGAACCGCCGTAGTGCCACAAGGCTCTTCAAGGCAAAGAGGCGGTCGTCCACCCGTCCGGATTGACCTTCTTGGTGCCGAGGTAGCCGAAGACTTCAAGAAGGCAGTTCGTGACGAGGAGGAGGAGGCGGCGGCGGCGGCAGCAGAACGTCAGGACTTGATGGTGCCTCCAAACTCCGCGCCACCTTATGGAGCTCCATCAGAATACTCAGGTGCCCACATGCAATCGAGTGCTTCCGATGGCCTGCCACAGAATCAAAAACTAAGACCGCTAAGCGACATGGCCATAACGGTTGGCAGCAAGTCGATTGTTATTGTGGACGACACGGTTCCCTTTGAGATGGCTGCCTCCGCTGGTGTGCCGTACCCTGCGCCGGGTAATCTATCCGTGGACACGTTTTCCGAGACCTTCATGCACAGCGGCGCAGATCCGACACCCCCTAACACGCCTCCTGTGAATTCAATAGGAGGAGACACACCCCGGAGATCGTCGTTCTTACTTAACCAGCACGTAGTCAGGCCATTGCCCGAGGATGATGCGTTGCCTCCGTTCATCCCCGACTTGGCAACCTTGCAGGGCCGCCAAAGCAGCCGAGTGTCAGAAGAAGCAACCAAGATACCGTCGTCGATGAGCAGGCAACGTCTGAGACATCCTCAGCTGAGCGGAGGAACCTTCCGGATGCATCGGAGGGGCCTGTCCACCGGAACACACCAGTCACTCAATTCGATAATGCATCGCCGATACAACTCTTTCAGCAGCGGCGTTTTGCGGCCACCAACTATGCGCAGCTTTGACGCGACTAGTGATTCCGGGATTTCCGTCGTGGACAACAATTCCGATGTTACCGTGCCCGCACCACTCCGAGTATTGCGGAGAAGGCCTGGCGGCGATTTGAGGGCAGCGACAAACGTGGGAGACCTTGACCGAACATCGCTGAGGAGATCACGTTCTGTTGGTTCTCTCGCGACATACACCGAGTCCATTCGAAGCTCCTTCCTGCTCAACACCCGTCCCGACTCGGCTGGTCGTCCGGAGTCAGAATCCGGCCATGTATCAGAGGGTCGCGGTGAGGTGTTCTCCCTCGGTCAACTGGCTGAGAGGTCCGCGAGACGTGGTCTATCACTTCTGAGCACCCATTCATCCAAGCCGGCAATGCGCCCATCCTTTGAGCAGGAGGCTCAGAAGCTCGCCCAGATACCGGATGACGAGGACGCCGCTGGAATTGAGTCTGCTTTGTTGAAGCTCGAGGGAAAATACGACAAGCGGCCGTCCAAGCACATCATGGAAGCCCAGAACTTGGCAGCCATCGAAGAAATCAGTGCGCTAGATACGGCCGAAGGCGGCATCGACCTCGAAGAAATGGTGACTCAACAGCGAGAGAAGAAAGAAAACCGCCATGTACACGCCATATTCGAACCAGCTGCTGCCGAAGACGGCGGCGGATCGGAAACAGAGCGAAGGTCAACCACGCACATGAAATCCTTCCTGTCCGAGGGTTCCAACGAGTCCTATTGTTCTATCCCTCTTCTGGACAGGGACTCTGCCGATGACGACAGGAGTAAGACGTGGACTGATAGGTCGATCTTCCGCGTTTCGGACGACACGGAGTCGCCTGGCGACACGGAGAAAGGACTAAAGGTAACCGAAGAAGTTGGGGCCCATCATCTATCCTTCGACTTCGTGCAGAAAACCGACAGTATCGGACGCATCAAGCCAGGTGCGACGGCTCCTTCAGAGGTCGAAAACCAGTCCTTCCTGGAAGATGACAGCGCCGACGATACCGACCTATCTTCTGAGCTCTCTACCGGTGGCGACCCCCCTGGTCCTGTCGAAGATGGAGAGGCGTTTTTCTCCAAGTATCAGTCGCCCGACCGTACTCGTGGGGCCTCGGCGTCGCTGGCGACGACGCGGAACTCATCACACCAGATGACATTGGTACAGGCCTTGGCCATGTCGCCTGAGAGTTGCGCCTCTCGAACTCACCCGATACTGGCGGGTCGGACCGGAAAGCATCTCCCTCCAACACCGGATATGACCCCAACCGTTCCGCAGAGCCATGCTCCGACATCCCCCTGTGAACTGGTTGGCCCCAGCCACCCTACTCCAGGAGATCCGAAGCCCACGTCAGTCCATTTCAACAAGTACTCCGTCCACTTGCCATTCATCCTGGCGTTTGACTCGGATATATTGGCCCAACAGTTCACTTTGATCGAAAAGGATGCCTTGAATGAGGTTGACTGGAAGGAGCTGATCGACATGAACTGGAAAAATGCCGCTAGGAGTGACTCCCGTTCATGGGTTGATTTCCTGCGCAACAATGATGCCCAGGGGGTGGAAGTGGTGATTGCTCGATTCAACATCATGGTCAAATGGGCAATATCTGAAATAGTCCTCACGCAGCACATCGAAGAGCGAGCCAGATGCATCATCAAGCTCATCCACATCGCGTCTCACTGCCGGCAGTACCGCAACTTTGCAACGCTCGCACAGCTGACCATCGCGCTGTCCAGCAACGAAGTCGCGCGCCTGAGCAAGACGTGGGAGCTTGTGCCCGCGCACGACGTAAAGACGCTCAGCAGCCTGGAGATGTTGGTGACGCCGAGCCGCAACTTCCACGCAATCCGGGCGGAGATGGAGATGGGCTCGGATGCCGGGTGCATCCCTTTCGTGGGCATATACACTCACGATCTGCTCTACAACGCCCAGCGGCCGTCGGAGATTGCGAGCTCGCCAACCACGGCGCCGCTGGTCAACTTTGAGCGTTGCCGAATTGCGGCTGCCATCGTCAAGACCCTTTTGCGATTGTTGGAGGCCAGCACTCGATATTTCTTTCTTCCCATCGAGGGTATCACTGAACGCTGTCTTTGGATCGGGGCACTGAGTGACGAGGAAATCCGACGACATTCCGAGAGCCTCGAGTAGGATGGAACTGTCTCGTCCAAGCAGAGGCAACATCCCACATGTCCCAACATTGAATTTCACAACTTACTTACACGCACACACACGCACGCACCTTACAAATGACCTTGCAACCATTGATACATTACACACTCGTTTGCCGACTGCCTCGTCACCCCCCTTTTCAGAGGAACAACTCGAGATATACGGCTACAGTCCCCCTGCACAGCATCGCATTTTGGTTTCTCGTCATTGGCGACTCTTGCTGCGGGCATGGATACGACATTTTTTTTCTGCAATACCCCCCCAAACTACACGGAAGTGCCTTTACAATACCCATACGGAGTTACACGAAGCGCAGCGTACCGCTCTGCTAAGCACCTGTTCTCATCTACGTAAAGCGAGGAGTCTTTTTTTCGTTTTGGCAAAATGGTCTTTTTTTTCTGGAATGCCTGGTTAGATGGATATGGAGATGGGGAACCTGCTTTGGTGAGGCGCGTCAACGACCGCCCTTGGGGATCGCGGGAGGTCTGGCTGCTTTTAGTTGGTAATTGTATTTGTTTCCCGTGGACTGCAGGTTGATTCGGGGATTCTGCTCCAGTGGAGTACAACACTCCCTTTGAGTCCGCTGTCGACGGGACACTGCTGAGCTTGCATATATGCACGGTAGCTAGAGATGGAGAGCGAGAGAAGCCGTGTGCGTATGCGACAATCTCTCTCGGCTTTGATCGTGTTAGGTATAATATAGATTACGAAGTCAAATACGTCTTGAACTGAACAATTGTGTGACGTCTTCTTTGAGCTTCCAACGAGAACACGCAGCTCACGAATCGTTGGCCGAACGTCTCAACCGTGCTGCAAAGATCACCAGGGGACAGATGACGAGAGACAAGGTATTTCAATGGCAATTTTTGGTCTTTTTTGTTCTCACTTGGATGGCTATAAAGCTTCACGCAACATCATGTCTGGGAAACCATGGCGGGATAACGGTCAAGTCCACCCCATTGCTGGCACAGGGCTTTCCCTCGCCCTCTCGCGCGCCAATGGCACGAACAGAACGAGTATCTTTCCCTCATAAGTGCCACCAAGTCGACCAGAGTCCAAGACAGCTTAAATGCAAGCCTGGGAAACGCCTCCGATGACAAAGTCACCATTACCATTCTGTTGCAGCCACGTTTGAACCGCTCTCGGGCCCAGTCTCCTACCACTGAGTCTCCTTGGCAGCCTCGTTGGCCCACTCGGTGTTGCCAGCAGAGGCAGCAGCCCACTCGCCACCCTCAGCGCCATCCCAGCCAGTGGCACCACCAGCGGGAGCACCAGAGAAGCCAGCGGCGGGAGCGCTCTCCCAGTCGGCACCGGCGCCAGCGGTGGCGGTCTCGATGGCGGCAGGGCCCTCCTCGTCGACACCAGTGGCCTTCTCCTCCTCGGTCTTCTCCTCGGCCTCGGCCTCGGGGTCGCGGTCTACACATTCAGGTTAGCATTCGAACATTTACAGACCGGGTCGGACGGGGTCGAGCATACAGAAGTACAGATCGGGCATGACGTCCCAAGGAGTCTCGCGGTTGTAGATGGTGCCGCGGAGGCGGAGGACCTCACGGGCAAGCAGCCACCAGACGGTACCGATGGCGTTGCGACCCTTGTTGTTGGTGGGGATGGCAACGTCGACGTACTCGGTGGGCGAGTCGGTGTCGCAGAGGGCGATGACGGGGATGTTGACGTAGCTGGCCTCCTTGATAGCCTGGGCGTCGGTGCGGGGGTCGGTGACGATGATCAGGCGGGGCTCCTTGAAAGAGCGGGTGATGTAGTTGGTGAAGCTACCGGGGGTGAAGCGACCGGCGATGGACGAGGCGCCGGTGTGGGCAGCGAACTTGAGGACGGCACGCTGACCGTAGGGACGGGCAGAGATGACGCAAATGTCGGCAGGGTTCTCGATGGCGACGATGATGCGGGCGGCGAGGACAATCTTCTCCCTAGTGGATTGTTAGCATTCAAAGCTAGCCACCCGAGGCCCAGCAGCCTCCCAATCCTCCGTCGCACGTACCAGGTCTTGCCAATGTTGATAACGTTGACACCGTCGGCGCGAGTCTTCCACAGGTAAGGCTCCATGTGCACCTGCAGGTTCTTGCTGCCGAGGTGGCTCTGCGCAGCCAGGAGCATCTCAATGTCCTGGCTGGTGGCGTTGAGGACGGACGGCAGGTTGGAGGGGGCCATCTTGACTGATTTCTTCCGTGTGGTGGACGAAGGGTGAGGAAGAAGGAGGTTGAAGTTGGGATGCGGATCGTGGAGGTCGCAAAAAGTTCGCGAGAACCTTCGCAAAATGCCGAAAATGTGTGTGGTGAGAGCCCTGAAGACGCTTGTGCGGATTGGGCCTAGTCTGGGTTTGGCCTCTGATCAGATTCGAGATCACGTGATGTACAACGCTAAGCTTGTTCGGGCGACGTTCGAGACGACCGGGCAAAGGAGCCAGAGCAGCCTGGGAAATTTTGGCGGCCTGATGCAAGCCGGCCAGCTCTGCAGACAATCACCGGGAACATCTGCCTCGCAGACGCAGCCATGCCGCCCAGAATAGAGGCGCTGCAGCGCCTCGGCACCGTCAATCGTACGAATCCTCCCGTGGCATTGAGCTTTTGGATGCCCATCGCTAACAATTCTCGCCAGTCTGTCTCCGACCAACGACCCGAGCGTCAACACCCAACTTCCTCCCCATCATACAAACGGCCAACCTGTCGCTACGAGAGAAGAAGCGCAAGGCCAAGCAGGACCCTTACAAGTGGGCGCAGGCACAGCAGCGCAAGAATGCGAACCTGAAGCGACGGGAAGTGCTGCAAAAGCAGCGGGACGAAGCCTGGGGAGACCCGATCTGGGGCAAGACGACGTCCTTCCTGGAGTCTCTCGACTCGGCTGGCCAGGACAGCGCCAGCGAAGTGCCCAAGGATGCCAGTGGGAATCTTCTGAGGAAGCCGCGCGACCTGCCGACGTCGCCTGGTCTGCGCAACCACTTCCTCACGGATGCCGAGCTCGAGGAGGCGGCTAAGCACGCGTACGCGCTGACGAAGCCCATGGTTGGCGTGGTAGAGTCGCAGATGGACCCCGCGACGGAGGAGGAGAGGGCGAAGCTTCACGATCAGAAACATTACAAGGCGCTCGATGCGTTGCGGCGGATAACGTCTCTCCGAAACGGCAGCGCCCAGGACCGCTTCCACGCCAACGTGCGACGAATCATCGACGAGTTTGGCCGCCACAAGACGGACAAGTTCCTGAAGCCCAAGCCAGAATCCATCTCGCCCAACACTGTGCCAATGCCTGCACGCTCAGGTCCCGATACGGGCAGCTCCGAGGTTCAGATTGCCATTCTCACCGCCAAGATCAGAGCCGTGGGCAAGTCTCTGGAGATCAACCGGGGCTACAAGGACAAGCACAACAAGAGGAATTTGAGGCTGCTCTTGCATCGACGCCAGAAGCTGCTCACCTACATGGAGAGAAAGGAGAGGGGAAGCGAGCGGTGGACGCACATGCTTGAGAAGCTGGGCCTCACGCCGGCGACGTGGAAGGGACAAATCGATGTGTAGAGGTCTTCTGTAAGAATAATCCTGCTTCTGTATGTACAATATCAAGCTATCGGAGGACGAATGAACTGTCCCCATCACTCTTCTACCCCGCCAATTTGCGCCAAATGTGAAAGCCTTCCGTGCAACAAGGGGCTCAAGGTGCTGTACTGTATGCATGCTAATTCGAGACGAGAAAGGTGCGCCGTTCAGAATACGCTGATAAAGTTGCCGATACGGTCTTTCTGGTTCTGAGCTATGCATTCGGCAATCCACGTGATGTTGCGAATCTCCTGTTCATCGTCAGTACAAGTCTCGCTGACACTTTGATCTCCAAGTCATACCTGTTCTCTCAACTTCACCCAAGCGTAGACGATTGCGTACGTGAATTGCCTCGTGAAGGCGCTCTTGGAGATCTCCATCTCTTTCTGGTAGAACATGTCCTCCAGCGTCTTTCCATCCGATGAGCCGCCGCCCATGTTTCCAGGGCCTGAGGAGCCGCCGAGGGAGGCGGCATCAAAGAAGGTCTTGTAGTCGTGAACGCCATCAACGGCGAGGCGCACGCCCTCCGGATCCTCCGCTCGCGAAAGCATCAAAGTGCCCTCAGGATACAGCTTGCCAAAATTGGGATAGAGCTTCTGACGATCCGCCTTGTTCAACTCGGTGCCAAAGGAGTTGAGAGTGATGTTGATGGCTCGACGATCGGCCTCAAACTCGAGAATCTCCGACATGACCTCTGCCGTTGGGGATCCAGCCATGTCAGGGTGCGTGTTGACGAAGTTGTAGAAATCCTCCAGGTAGTTCTTGTACAGCGTATTGCGTACAATCTCGATGTTGAGCTCGTCAAGGTCCTGGTGGCTGAGGCTGCCTTTGAAGTAGGGGGCCAGTGGCGTCTCAATCAACACGCTGTTGTAGAGTTCTTCGATATTCGTGGCGACGCACAGCACAGGCATGGTCTCGAACCACCCGAGGGGGTGGCATCTCTCGAGGAGCTCGCGGGTATCTCTCTCGTGCAGGGTGCCGGTAATGAGGAGGGCGACGTTGTCGATCATATAACCGTACGTGACGTAGTCCATGAAGGTCGCCAGTGAGCCGACGGCATTGGCGCGTACATAGCGAAATTCGGAGATGAGCTTGTCGGTTGTTTTCGCGGCAAGGCTGGAGGTCGATGGGTTCGGAGGGAGCGAGGCGAGGAAGTCGCCGTAGGCTGGGCCGAGTTGCAGCTTGAGATCTTATCGGATGTGTCAATAGTGAAGCGGCGTGGGCCAGGAAGCATGGCTGTAGCATACCGTCAATAGTCTCGCACTGCGTCAAGTTGTTGTAGGCTGGGCCGGTCAACAGGCCGTTGCGGTAGCCTCGAACAATGCCCTCGACGTAGCTGTGTTGCGTCAGCGCCTTGCTCGACACGGCATCTCCAAAGTGACAGACCCATTGTTTACGTTGAAGAGCAGGCCCTCCATCTTGTCCGACGTTTAGCTGGCGCAAGCTGCAGAGAATCGCGAAGCTCGGACACCTGCGCAGAAAGAGTTGAGGCTTCCGGATGAGAGTTCGCGAATGTTGCTTTGAAGCCAGTCGTCGCCGTCGTCAACAAGCCTCAGGACGTCGGAGCCACCACCAGTCCACCGCTAGCTTCCACGTGAGTGGATGCAAGCCACATCACGGAGATTTGGTAGCGCCGACGCCCGAAGCCATCCCACTGTCCGCGAGCAGAACTCGAGCCAAAAATTTTGGGTGGAGCAGGCGAGAGCTCTGGACTGAAAAATTTCCTTGCAACTCTAGGGTGTCTGCGCACACGACTGCAATTGCGCTCACGAGAGGAAGCCGAAGCCCAATCGACCCGTGCAAGACCGCTGCAGAGAGCGCCGGCTGTTCACAATGTCTCTCTTCGTGCTTGCCGAGACGCCTGCGGGGTGAGTCGCCACGAGACAGCTCCGGCCGGGGGCTCAATTCTAGGATCCAGCAAGTTCCCAATCGCTAACAATTGGTAGCTATGGCTTGTTCAAGGCCGCGGACAAGAAGCTGTTCAAGAACGATGACCTCGCCGCCGAACTCGGTCGTCCGGAGAAGCTGGTCGAGATGTGAGGACGAGTCCCGCAACCCAGGGCAGCGTCGGACAGAGGCTAACCGCGCGACGTTATAGGTTGAAGCTGAAGAAGTTTGTCAAGTTCGACAGCGCGGCCATGGCCCTCGAGGAGGCCGCCTCATTGAAGGATGGAAAGGTCCCGGCCCTGTTGACCTCTCTTCTCGAGGATCTCAAGTCGGAGAAGAAGGCCTCCCTGGCCGTCGCCGACGTCAAGCTCGGAACCGCCATCTCGAACCTCCCCCAGTTCAACATTTCTCCCGTCTCGGGCTCTAACACCATGGATGTCTTCCGAGGTCTTCGAGAGCATCTGCCGTCCCTGATCCCGGGACTCGCCCAAGAGAACATCGATCGGATGGCGCTCGGTCTCTCTCACTCCATCTCCCGACACAAGCTCAAGTTTTCCGTCGACAAGATCGATTCCATGATCATCCAGGCCATCAAGCTCATCGACGACATGGACAAGGACCTCAACGTCTTCGCCATGCGCACCAAGGAATGGTACGGCTGGCACTTTCCTGAACTGGCCAAGATCCTGAACGACAACCTGGCCTACGCCCGCCTGATTCTCGCCGCTGGCTTCCGAACCAACATTGCAGAGACCGATCTCTCCGAGATTCTCCCTGAGGCCACGGAGGAGGCTGTCAAGAAGGCCGCCGAGATCAGCATGGGCACTGAGATCACCGAAGTGGACCTGGAGAACATCAAGTCGCTGGCTGAGCAGGTCATTCTCTACACCGAGTACCGAGCACAGCTCTCCTCGTACCTGGAGAGCCGGATGCGTGCCATTGCGCCGAATCTGACTTCCCTGGTCGGCTACCTCGTCGGTGCCAGACTCATTTCCCATGCTGGCTCTCTCATGAGCCTCGCCAAGGCTCCTGGTTCCACCATCCAGATCCTTGGTGCCGAGAAGGCCCTGTTCCGTGCTCTCAAGACGAAGCACGACACTCCTAAATATGGTATCATCTATCACTCATCTCTCATCGGCCAGGCTACCGGGCGAAACAAGGGCAAGATCGCGCGTATGCTGGCCGCGAAGACTGCCCTGGGCCTTCGTGTGGATGCTCTGGAGACCTTTGATGACGACGCGGACGATGAGGAGAGGTCGATGCTGGGACTCACCAGCCGCATCAAGCTTGAGAACCATCTTCGGAAACTCGAGGGCAAGCCCCTCCTTCCCAAGGGCACGAACGTTGCTCCTTCTGGCGAAATCATCGCCCCTGGCCAGTTCACCCTGAAGGAGACTCGGCGGTACAACGTTGACGCCGATGGCGTGAACGGTGAGGTCGATGGCGAAAGCTCCAAGAAGAGCAAGAAGTCCAAGGACAAGAAGAAGGCCTTGATCGAGGTTGTTGACGAGCAGTCCGACGATGAGATGAAGGATGCCGAGGAGGATGCCTCTGACGATGACGAGGAGACGGCGACGCCAGCCAAGGCCAAGGTCGCCAAGCTGTCGAGCGCCGAGTACGAGCGCCTGGCTGACCTTGCCGGCCTGTCGGTCAAGAAGTTCAAGCGAAAGTACGAGAGAGGCGATGTCCAGCTCGCTGCCGACGGCACGCCCACGGTCCACAGCAAGAAGGAGTTGAAGAAGATGCGCAAGGCTGCCGAGAACGGCACTCCCGTCAAGGCCGCGACGCCATCCAAGGCCGAGCCCGCGTCTGACAAGAAGAAGAAGCGCAAGCACGTCGACGAGGATGACGCCGTCGAGGAGAAGAAGGACAAGAAGCAGAAGAAGAAGAAGCGTCACTCTGAAGCCTAATTGGGCACCAGGGGGGAATCGGGTTCCGCCGAATCCCCGCTGGGCGAGGTGGAAGACGGGATCAGACAGGACCTGCATACCGTCTGCGATGTGTAGATATATGACGATACCTGAGATTCTGAGGCGGGAATCCTTCTGGCCTCTTTCGTTGTTGAGCCGAATTATGGCCGGCGTTTAGGGGGGGACATGTACGGCATCTGGCGTGTAAGGCTTCTTGTTTTTCCAGTTTCTCATTTTTTGATTAGTTACTTGTCCTCGGTTCGGCCTCCTTCGACACCCTTGCTGTGTTGTATGGCGGAAGGCTGATGCGTCTATCTTGGCTTTGTTAAGAATCAAATTACATCAGCAACCATTGGCACTACCGTGAATAAGTCGCCTGCCCCATGCACCCTGCAGGAATTGAGACTCGGCTTCACGTTGTTTTGTTGCGGGCAGGCATCCGTCCATGCACTGGTCTGAGATCTGAGAAAGAGAAAGATTCAAACTTCAAGCGCGTCTAAACATCATTGTACATTGTCCTCCAAACATTACCAGCGAGCGATTAGGGGTATCCATTGCGAAATCAACAAGAGACTCTCACCATCCTTTCCCGTCCCTCTCCCGTCAACTTGGGGTATCACGCCTCCGCCTTGGTCAGAGTCCCCTTTCAATTTGCCGAAAGGTAGCCCCTCGTCCGGCTGACTTATAGCCAGCCCCAATATCGTTGTCAAAAGCACACACATTCCGTCATTATTCAGTCGCCGAGGGGCCTTTACACCGTTGCAAAGCACTGCTGCGTATGCGACGTGAGCTTGGGAGTTCTTGGGAGGGCATAGTAGTAGCAATCATTGAAGACGATGTGAGCAGTTGCGCAAACTGATCTTCGAAATCAACTAGGCCACGCTAAGCCGCCCAAGAAAAGCCAAAGTCAACGCTTCACGATGGCATATTCACACATGCATGGTGCCCCACTACATGTTTTCGACAAGCCGAGCGTTTACGGCTTGCTGGAAACCAGAGTCCTGGCCTCCAAAATCGTCCTGGGCGTCATGACCACTTCCCTGGCCCGTGGGGCCCATGGCACTGAGTGCCTTTGTCATGTTCTGGTTTGAACCGGGCATAAAGATGACCTTGCTGTTGGCGGACTTGGCCATGGCTTGCATTGCCTCGAGATAGCGGATCTGCATGGCTGGTGCAGAGCTGAGGATATCGGCGGCCTGTCGCATCAACTTGGCAGATTCGACCTGGAGGATGACATGTCAGTCCACAACCCAGTCACGAGAGGTTGGATAAGGCGCGTGACACTTACTTCAGCCTTGGCGGCGATGATCTTGCTCTCACCAATACGCTTGCTCTGGGCAGCCATGGACAGAGATTCCTGCAACTCCTGGCTGAAGACAATGTCCTTGATGAGCATGCTCTCGACCTGGACACCCCAGCCGGCGGCAACGTCTTCTATGATCTCGCCGATCGACTGAGCAATCTCCTCGCGACGCTCAATGACGTCCTGGAGGACGCGAGCGCCGACCACGTGGCGCAAGGTGGTCTGGGTGCGCTCCACGAGCGCCTGGCGCACGTTGGAGATTCCAAAGGCGGCCTTGTGGGGGGCGACGATGTGGTAGTAGATGACGGAGGTGAGACGGAGGGTGACGTTGTCCTTGGTCATGCAAATCTGCTCAGGCACCTCGGTGATCTGAATCTTGACGTCGATCTGGATGAGCCTCTCGCTGAGAGGGTTGACTCTGACCAGGCCGGGGTCGACGGCCTTGTAGAAGCGGCCAAACTTGGTGACGAGACCGACGTTGCCCTGGTGGACGTTCTTGAAGGGGTTGGGGCAGCAGATGCAGCAAGGGACAGCACCCAGACTTCCGATGCAGGAACCGAGGGTATTGACTATGAAGTAAACATGTAAGCGCGGGTGGAAGGGGGAAGCGGGAAGGGAGGAAGAGGATGGCAACGTACTCATGCTGCCATACCAGCCCTTGGGGTTGGAGTCGTCGCCGACGACGGTGGCATAGCTGCGCTGGAGATCCTCCTTCTTGGGCGGCTGAACCGTCATCTTGCTCTGGGGCTGGAAGCCGATGCCGCCGAGGCCGTTGGTGTCGCGCTCATGATCGGGAGCTGCGGGCTTCGCAGCGGAACCTTCGCCGTTGAGAGCGGACATGATGGGTTCTGTGGACGAGGTGGTGGACGCCGTGGTTGCAGACGTTGAAAACGTTTCGCACGCGAGCGATGGATCAAATCAAGCAAGTATAGCAGACGAGTTGCAGATGCGTCTCCGGGCGGTTGATTGCGATGAATACGTAGTCGGGTTGCAGTGATATGGGGGAAAGAGGGGTCTCTTATTTATTAAACAACAGGTACGAATGCGAGGTACTGGTAGCGTGGCGTGCTATTTATTTGGTAATGATGGATGGATGGTTGGGGGGTGTCTCTGACGTCCAAGACTCGCGCGTTGCCTAGGTGGTGCGACGACGAGACATGCGGAGCTCCCCAAGCTCCCCGTCTCGACTACCGCAGCGGGCGGGCACCTGCCGAAGGGCGCCCAGCCATTCAGCGAATGGTTCGCGGGGGAAGTCGCAAAGGGAAGTCGCTGGCCATGCGAAGCGAAATACGCTACGGCTCGGCAACGCTTGGGCCGTGCGGGGCTTCGGTGGCTGAGGCAGGAGGAGCCGCCACCAAACGCCTGCTGCAGGTGACGGCCTCGAGGATGGAGAGGCGGCTCAGAGGCCCTCGGCCCTGTCGGGCAGCCTCATCGCCACGCAAGGCTGTGCCACGAGATTATTGGGGCTCATCGGGCGCTCGAGTACCTGGCGGACGAGGTATGTGAGGCATGATCGAGATGTCTTGGTCCAACGAGTCCTTGGCCAGGGTACCTTGGATCCTCCTGCGCTGCGTGTGTTGCTGCAACCTGCTACTCCGTATCTGTCCACGAACCACCGCGCCGCCCGGCATGGCATTGCCGGGTTACGCCCAGCCAGGCTGTACGGAGTACTGTGCAAAGGGCGCTTTTGCAGAGGGGGATCCCTGGACTGCTTGACTGCCTACCTAAGAGGAGATGGCTGCCAACCCTTAGCGCAGTTGGTGGTCGTCCGCGAGCCGTATCTTCCGCCCGGCCTGGTCATACGACGAATGCGATGCGCGAGTTCCGCTCGATGCCGAGCTAGCATCGGCGCCCACGGACCCCTGCCGACCCTCTCTTTGTTTCTCTGGCCTCTTCCACCCCGTCACCAAAAGGCTGTCCACACGCCCAGAGCTGTCTTACTGTACCGGCTCACACTACGGGCGGCCCACGAGGTACGTCTTCGGCTTGGCATCGAGTTCGATAGCGTATGAGCCAAGGTGCCCGAGGCTTACCGTCATAGCCACCGACTCCCTGGGCCTCGACGACGTCAGGAGATGTGCGCTTGCTGTGCTGTTGGCGCCGTCGCAGATCGAAACGTGCTCGGCCGTTTCCCCTTGACGATGCCGCCGAAGACGATGGCCCGACAAGACCAGGGGACCCCTTTTGCCGATCGCCAGGATGCACAGACAGAACAGCTTAAACCCCAGCATCGCCTCCCCGCCAACATCCTAAAACTGCGAGACACACCTACAAGGGCTCGTACTTGACGTACTGGCGCCCATCCGTAGCAGGCGGTCCTCTGCCACATTGGGAACCACGCAGCGAATAACGTGGAGCACCCCCGTCCTCGCCCCGAACAACACGCTTCTGCGGAAGGATGAACGTGACAGTTTGCACAGCCTCCACACGCCCCCAACACCCGTAGCACCCACATAACTCAAATCAAAATGTGCTCTCTCTTTTCGTCGCTCACCGTCGGCTTGACTCTTATGAGCAGGCTCCGTGGCTACCGGCCCGTCCTCCAGACTTCCAGGCTGCCGGCCTCGGCAATGTATTGTGTCATGATGACATCCAATCGCCTCCCCGGGCCTGGCCCCTATGGACAACGCCGAAGTAGTGGAGCGAGGCATACCTAAAGGCTGGCTTCCAGAAGCCTTCTGGACGGAGACTGGGCCCAGGCACTTATTGTGCCGCCAGGCCGCAAGATCCCCCTGGCCGTCGCATCCAGTGCTGAACATTGGTTGACTTCGTTAGAGCGCGGCAACCAACGTAAGAGCACCCTCCGCACTCAACTAACATCCCGGACCCTTCCGTCCATCGAAGCCGCCCAAATCGTTCCATGCAGGCCCGCAGTATTAGTTCTCACTCATCCCCCGAAGTCGACGACACGGCTCTGGGCGCATCCGCTCGCTTGGCCGGCCCCACGGGGCTGTGTTGCTCCGAAATCTCCACCGTGATGCCGCCCGGCCGGCACGACTCTGGGCCGCCTCCCGCAGCTCTTCTGGTTCACCATCACTAAAGTAGAAACAGTGCCTGAGAAGCATATACGTCACGGTACATGGCATCGCATGCAGACGATCAGTGGCAATGACAAGTCCTCCGGAGGCGGTAGTGGTAGTCGTCAGGCATCAGAATTTCGCAGCAATAGATTGGCTCTCGTCTCCCCGCCCAATGTGGTTGGATGCCACTGCCAAGACTGCCTGGTCTCGCTCGACAAACCATTCCCACCAGGTGGGAAGACAGAGTCGACCCAACTAACAGCCTTGTAAGGCACTTTATTGACAGGACTTCTCGCCGCATGCTATCCATTGGAAAAGCTCCGCCTGGCGGCTATACATGTGTCTCCAGGGGTACCTCATTCTGCAGAGAGAATTCAGTTGCCTGCCTAAGGTACCCAGCCCTCACGAGTACAGCCACCTTGAAACGCGAAGCAGGCAGGCAGGACGGTACGCAACGGCTGCGGGCGAACTACAGATTTCTCGTTGGTGACGCGGCGGAACGAAAGGCAGACAGACGGATTGATCATATCACGATGGTTTGAGAGATGTGCGCTTTCAATGCGACACTCGTAAATGACATGTCCTACATACGCACTCGGCACATGCTCTGGTACACCACCAGGGGTCTTGGTATCGTATTCTCTTTCTACCTTAGTTCCCGTGTCGTCTCCCCTGAGCCTTCCCTACCATGCATCGTTTACGATGCGCATTGTACCGCTCATACAAGTCCTCATGGGCATGCGTATATCGTGACATCATCCAAACTCATACATCTTAACTCCGTACAGGGCCCTTCTCCATTCAGCGAAGCTCGGGCTCCCGCATGAAGTCTGGGATCGTGAATCCCGTCTCTCCAGATTCCAGTCTCGCCGCGGCCAGCGTCCGAGCAATGTCGCCCAGCCTATCGCCAGAATCACCGTGGCCAATGGTGAGCTCGTCACTCGAGCCAGTCAGCTCCATGACGTCGCCGGTAACGCCGCCACCCTCACGGCCAGCACCTTGCGCTGCGTCGGCATCGAAGGCGTATATCTTGATGCCTCGCAGGTGCGTGTCTTTACCATTCTGGTGGTTCTCGAGAATCTGCATCTGTAACACATAGGAAACGAGGGTGTTGCCGTCGGGATCGCCCCCCGCGCCGGCGATGGGGACCTGCTGCCAACCGACGGGGCTGTCAAGGGTCATGGTCGCGAACTCGATGAGGTTGTTCTCGCTGGTGCCGGACTTGAACACAATCTTGGTGGGCGTGTAGGACTCGTCCTCATTGTAGTCAACATAAAAGCGGATGTCGCGGATACCGACGCGCTTTACAAAGTAAACGGTGAGTCTGTGCGGCTGAGGGCCATCGGATCTGGCGAAAATTAGATCTCAGAACTTTGCACTGCGGCCCAAGGGAACATAACATACTGCCAGTACTGCTTGAGATCATCGCTACGAAGCTCCTCAACGCCGCTACCAGGCTTGTGGCTGCTCACGGTAAACTTGCCCAAGTTGGAGATCTCTTTCAATCCAACGGTGGCAGGATCAAACAGGGGCATCGCCTCCTGGTCATCGGCCTGGTCATCGATGCTGGTGTCTTCGATGTCGTACTGCTCCTGGGACAAGACTTCATCTCCGTCATCATCCTCGTCATCGTACGCCATGGCGTTGATTTGTTGCTCGACGTCGCCGGCGGCGCGAGCCATGCCCAAGACACTTAGGTCCGGCTCGGAACCCGAGTCATCTGAGTCGAGCGGCATGCTGAGGCGGGTATTTGCGCCTAGGTACGCGGCTATAAAGGGATCGGGGTCACAGTCAGCGTCCATGGGCTCTGCAGAACATTGCTCTATACACCGCTCAAGATTCCGGTGAAGCTGGTGGAGGGGGGCGGCGACGACTACGCTCCGCTGGGGTGTGATGCAGTCAGAGTGCCCGAGGGGGACCCGTAGCGCAGGCAGATTCTCCTTGTCTGCCGAAGGCACTGGACGCCATGAGGGCTCTCTGCAGCCGAGGAGTTGACCCGAGGGCGTGACGGGTAACTCCTGCAGCGGAAAACGAGGGATGAGGGACTCGGGCTCAGGGTCTTCATAGATCGAGTCCTGATAGATGGAAAAGACGAAATCGTCTCGGAGAGGACAGCTCTGGGTGCAGACCATTTCACTCCTCCTTTTCCCGAAGAGCAGGCCGGAGTACTCGTGACGACCCTGAACAGCCGAGAGGGAGAGTTACGAGTAGGCGGGCTACCAGTGGTATGGAGGACGTAAAGACGAAGGTGGTGTCGGAGAGTGTGAGCAGGAGGAAGGGATTCGTCGACTGGCGGGAAAAGATGAGGGAGGCGGAGGCAATGACTGGAGGACGAGGGGAGTGTTGGGGAGAAAAGTGCCGAAGCGAACTGGGACTTCTGAACTTGCTCTGAGTCGCAAATCCGCCAGCCCACCGCCAGCACCAGCACCAGTCAAATGCAACGGCTTCGGGCACGACATTGGATGAGATACAGGCAAAGGGCAACTTACATCGACGTAAGCGAAAAGGGTGCAGCGGCGGTCCCGCGGCCACGGCCGGCGGCGAGGCGTGGGCTCCCCGGTGGTGCGGTTGGTCGGGGGTTATATGCGACTGCGCCTGTGTCTGCGGCTGCGTGAGGGTGTTTGTGGGCGTCACCTGCTGCTGCTGGGCTGCCGCGGCACGTCGTCCCGGGGCGTGCTGAAGATGCTGCTGTTGCTGGCGATGCTGCGTCTCGGGCGTACGCGCTGGCTCTGGAGCTACCCGTCCTCCGCTGGGGGCAGCCGCGGCGTTGGCGGCAGCACTGGCTGCAGCATTGGCGGCGGCGGCATTGGCAGCGACATGGCGGGCTCGTCTGGAGCCGCGGGCAATGTCCATGCTTTGGCTGCTGGAGAATGGCGTTGAAATTCATTCATTCACTCTCAGAACGGTCCAGCCCAAGACGCCTGGCCCGTCGCGCGCTGGTCCAACGCGATATCACGTGATACATACAGCGAAACCGCTGACCAGCTCACTGGTTAACCAGCGAATCAGCACCATCCGTATGGGGGAAAGCAAGTGCCGTCACCGTCTTTTTCAAGTGCCTGTAGCTGAAGTCGGCTCTTTGCTAACTCCCGACCAGCTCAGAGGTGTTATTGCACCCAAATGCCGATGGCGCCCGGCGAAAGACTCTCCCCTTGGAGCTGTTCGAAACTCTGATTCACATCATTAGCTGGCTCGTCGACGCTCTCCTCCGCCTTGACTCTCAATAGCTCAAAGCCTTCTACTTACCGTCGCTGTCACTGCTGCTGTCGGCGTTCGACGTACTCCGGCCGGCTATTGATCCACGACAAGACAAAATTTCGTACGATGAGAGATAGTAGAAACGCCATCAAACCCAGGAGACCGCCGAAGAAGAGCCCGAGGATGACCTGCGACACCGTCGCCCCCTCCCATAGTCCGTGGCTGCGTCTCATCATGAACGATTAGCGGAATATCTTTCTCATGGGCCCTGGTAAGATTTGCAGGCAACAAGGTTATAGCTGATGCTTGGCCTTGCTTTGTAGACAGGACTGTCCGATAAAGTCCATTGAAGCTGACAGGTAGGACTTCTCGCGTCTTTATACTGCTACGCCTGGTATTGCTACGCCTGGTATTCACTGAGCGAAATGTGTGTCACGTCACTGGCTGTACTCGTGAATGAACAAGATAGGATCAAGATGCACTGGTCGGCAAACGACTGAACATTTCAACCTGTCATGCTACTTTCCTCATCCGGTCGCTACTGTGAAGGATTATAATTGCCCTCACCTCGTGGGCTCGTCGCTAAAATCCCGGACCGCGGTGCCCTGCGGAGTTGTTGGAGCCTCCGAACGCAACAATGGTGACTCTGGGCGCGGTGGAGGCGGCGTCGTACGTCCATCAGGCTCCATGCCGCGTGCCTCTGCTTCGCGCCGCATCCTCTCGATTTCCAGTTCCCACAGCCACGGCAGGTCCCTCATCTGCCATCCCAGAAGAAGTGCCAGCATAACGACAAACAAGCCGCATCCCAAGACCAAGCCGACGCCGAACCAAATCCATTGGGTGGGCACGGGGCTGCCGCCGTCTCCGTGGCTCATATCTCGCGCATAGCCTGTCATGGCCATATCTTTCGTGGTGTAAATAGCGAGATCGGTGTAGATGGACTTCGGATCCGGCTTCATCGTGATCGAAGCTGTGGGAAAGGCAATGCTTTCTTTGCTGAGAGGCATGGTCTTTTATTTGGGTCGCGATTATGGCAGTGACGAGACAGCTTTGAGGACACATCTGTGATTCAGTACTAGCGAAGCTTGTATTTCACAGTCCAGGTTGTTGGAGTGATTAAGTCTCGTACCCGTATCGCGGCCGCTGAGACATACAAGTGTAACTGTGCTCCTCGTTGACAGCCCCTTTCCAGTCCCCTCGATGACTTACACGCGACATTGTAAAATGTGAGCAAATCATCTTGTCGTCTGAAAAGCCCTCCCGTGACATATTTTGAATGCCCATCAGTGGATGACTGCCTACGGCACATACATACTTCGCATACGGCTTACTCAACGCCTTTGCGCTCCCCCCTCATCGCACATTCGGAAAGGCTTCTAATCATCTCCTCGTATGTCCCTCGGAAGCGACGCCTCGCGCGTCCAAATGTTCATACCAATCTTCTCCCCGCTCACGACGGGCAGTCCGGCGTGCAGGGTCCGCGGGTCGCCGCGGCCGCTGCCGTCTGTCAACAAGTTCTCCCAGTACACGGCGTTGCCCTCGACGGGACGGAACGTCACGCCCTTCTCGCGCTCCTCGTCGCAGTCGACGAGACGGCACCAGCGCTCGTCTCGTGGAGCGTCCAGGAGCGGGAAGTTGGTGCCGCCACCCGTGACGTTGGCCGCCTTGACGTAGGCGAAGATGGAGCTCGCGCGATTGCCGCCCTGCGCCGCCGTGGCATGGGCCGCTGCGTCGGTGAACCAGTCCGTGTGGAAGTGGTAGTGTTGCGCTGGGCCGTACTTGACGAGCTGGATGGGCTCGAGGTGGGAGGCGGGTGTGTCGAAGCCCTGGATGGCCAGGGCTCGGTCTTCGATGCAGCGGACGACGGCGTCGCGCGCCACGGACGTGGACTGCGAGGTGCGCACCGAGTGGATGGCCGAGTCGGCGCCCGCGCCTTGAACGGCAGAGTGTTTGAAGTGCCCGTGCCTACACATAGGTGAAAGTGAGTTGATGCACACTCGTCAGCAGGGACGGGGGTGAGCATGCGTACGCCAGCTGTTGCAGGTGACCTCGCTCTTCGGCCGTGAGAAAGCCTTCCAAGTACATCACAAGAGGCGACCTGCTCAGGAGATGAACCGTGTAGGGCGGATGCGTGCACACGTAGCCAGTCGAATGTTCGTTTTCAGACAGTCGGACTTGGTCCTGAGCATTCGCCGCAAGAGCGAGACCCAGCGCCGCCGCGGCCGCTGCAGCAAGAAGGCGTCGCAGGCCAGCCATGGTGCCTTTCCGCGAGTGTGGACTGCATCCTCTCACAATGAACGCGATTGCAGCGTTAACGCGATTGCTCGTGGTTTAAAACCTCCCCCCGTTGCAGAGGCCCGCGCGCTCGGGGCGAAGCATGAAACATCGTCCGTTGCGCCACGCGGGCCCGGGGTTGTGGCGAAACGGCCCCTGCGTCCGGGGGCTACGGCCTGAAGGATGGAGGTCGTAGCAACGAGGCGATTAAAATGTGGATGAACGCCTCCATCTCGCGTCGTTCAAGTGCCCAGAGCAGACCTGTTCGACTCCGAATCGCGGCTATGAAGGTTCTCGGTCCTCTGACGGCGGGGCTGCTTGCTGGCCGGGCGTCCGCCTGGCAACACAGCGACGCCGATGAGCTGAGGCGGCAGCTTTCACACAATGACCATACGCTTGTAGCTTGTGAGCTGGAACGCCAGACAAACCACTTGGAGAGTGCGGCTCCCGCTAATGCTCGACCATAGTTGTCGCGGTACGTCGGTTGAGAACAGACATGACAGGCACTTGCCGGCCGCGCTGACACCCGAACGCATCCTGAGCAGCCCGGAAAGTGAGTTGGCCCAATGTAGCGGCATGGAGGCTGGGCTTATCATGTTGCAAGCGAACCGAGCGAAGCGCTGCTCCCGGTATGGGAGACGATTCGAGGGGACGCGACGCTTCAGTCGGTCGACTGCGCTGCATCGCGCGAGCTATGCGCCGAACTGGACGTCGTGTCCTTTCCGACAATCCGTCTGTATCAGCGCGACAGACCGATGATTCGATATCGCGGTCCTCGGAAAGCCTCATCGTGGGTCGTCTGTCCCTGCTTGCTGGCCTCCCCAATCCTCACAGCGAACCCAGTATCACCTCGTTTCTCGAACGCGTCCGACGACCAACCATCACTTACCTCACCGAGGAAACCCGCGACAGCTTCCGCACGACCGACATCGTCGTCTTCGTTGCCCATCTCCGCAGCGATGACGAGCCGCTGCTTGCGCGCTTTTCCTCTCTCGCGGAGGCCTACCGCGACCGCTACACCTTCGCCGTAGCGCAGGGCATGCTCACGGGACCCAGCACTCTCCAATGCCACAACAACGTCGATGAGGAGGAGCACTTCCAGACTCAACTCGACTCCGTCAGCGCCCTGGAGGCCTTCGTTGCGACGTGCACAGAGCCGCTGATCCCAGAGTTGGGCCGGCGGACGGAGCTCAAGTACACGCAGGTAAGAGCTGGCGAGGGGCCTTCGTATCCGTTACATGGCACCGAGGGATGACACTGACTATTTCAGACGGGCAAGAGTCTCGTGTACTACTGCAGCGACTCCGAAGCCGACCGCGAGGCGTACAGCACGGCCATGCGGCCACTGGCCAAGGCATATCGGGAGTACCTCCAGTTCGTAAAGGTCAACTCGGGCGAGTACCCGGAGACGCCACGCATGCTCGGCATCGCGTCGCGTGTCGGACTCGCCGTCGAGAATCCGCATACCGGGCAGTCATTCCCCTACCGCAACAGCAGCAGCAACGGCAGGGCATTGACGCAGGCCGAGGTTGGCGAGTTCATCACCAGGATCTCGCAGGGCAAGACCGAGGCGTGGGACGGCGTCTTCGGGCAGGACCAAGAGACGGAGGCTGCGCACGATGAACTGTGAAGGTGCAGTGGGCGTCAATGTTGGTGATTTCGCGCCCGTCATGTACGAAATAGGCATTTGAACTTGCAGGTTCTCTCAGTACTCGCACGATCAAGTCGCGGGAGCGCGTCTTAGGTTTCGGCATCTCGGGTGGTTTCCCGACGAGGGCGCGTCGCCGGCGGCGCTGTGAGTGGGCCGCGACGCGGAGGATAGGGGGCCGGGAGCGCCGCTGGCAGGGTCCCTAAAATGCTTGTTACTCGTGGAGATATTCGCCGATGTGAGGCCCTCGCAAGCACTTGATTCATTGCCAAGACTATCTGTAGGTGCATCGTAGTTGCACTTTACCGCACAGAAGCAAAGCGACTGACTCGCATCAGTCAACGCGGCCGTGCTCGTCTTGCTCATTACAGCAATTGCTGCGTTGAAGCGTCAGCGTCAGCGTCAGCACGAGCTCCCAGAGTCTCACGTGACAGTTGCCTGCCATGCTGCAGCGGATAAAAATACCAATAACCGAGCAACCGAGCAAGCCATCAGATGCGGGCTGGCGTGATTCCCGTTGGCTAACCGCGTGGAGCCTGGGTGCGTGGCAAGGAGGGGAGAGCTCGTATTCCTTGGTGCCCGTGCAAGTGCTGGGCCGTACGAGTAGGTGGCCTTGGGGCTAGTCGCAAACGTCATGCCAAAAGCGAGCCCCCTCTGATTGATGGATGACGGATTCCCGTCGGGCGAGATGGCGCCGCACAATTAGGATCTTGCCAGCCCACTCTGCTGTGCCCGGAGGACCCTGTGGGCGGCGTCTCAATCGCGTGCACGGCACTCAGTGCCGAGTGCTCCGCGGGGAGGAAGAGATGCCGAGCCGTTTGCGGCAGGGCTGCGGGCGTACACAGCCGGCTCCCTAATTGCCTCTACCTCACCATGGGGAGCGAGGCGAGTACCTACCGACCTAGACAAAAGGCTAATGCGAAGATGTGCATTGCCGACTGCTAGCAAGGCGCAGGTTGGCCAGGTGCTTATTATCCAGGATGTTGATGAGCCCAAGGCCCCGCTGGGACCGTAATGTACCTACTACGGAGTACGTGTCCAACTGCGCGTATGAGAGCCAGTACCAGCAGTGGCCCAAACTCAAGGCACCCCCAGTGGAGAGTCGGAGCCGACTTTGCTGCTCGCATCCCACCCATCCCCCCTTTTCCCATCGAGGCTGCCCTCGCTGCTGCTAGTCAAAGCCACCGCAGCACCCAAAGGCGGGTCTCGCCCGGGCGAACCTACAGCTTGCATCGGACCTAATACCTAGAACTGGCGTGTTGTGTTGGTGCCACGAGCAAAACCTCAGCCCCAGCGCTCCTCCCGACTCTCCCCTTGCTTTTCCCAAACCTCTTCTCGAGACGCATCTCCCTTTCTTTTCTTGGACTGTTCTAGATGGCCCTTCCCGCGCGCGTCGATTGAACGGAGTGCAGGCCCGTCACATCATCATCTGCGCTGCGCTCCCCCCCTTCGGTTTGGCGCCCTCTCCACCCTCGTCCTCTCCGTCAGACGCACTCGCTCGCCTCTGCCGTCGCTGCCTTGTTGCGTCCTGCCAGCCGAGTGCAGTATAATGCCGGGCATCTTGGACAAGGAACCCCGACGCTCGTCTGGCGCCTTCACCATGCTGGCCCCGCGAGTGCTGTCGAGGCGCTCCATCGTCATCCTCTCCGTTTTCAGCATCTTCATCGCCGGCCTCATCATCGCCTCGAGCCGCCTAGGAGGCGTCTGCGAAGATGGCAGCTACTGCGACCTGACCAACCTCCGGCACAAGCTGCCGGCCTTGGGCGCTGACCATCCTTCCCACGGCCATGGGAGGCCACCACATTTGAATGGCACCGACGATCTCCAAGCCACCGGGGCCGCCTCCGAGTGCGCCAACTTCCCCGACACGTCCAACGTTCTGCTCATCATGAAGACGGGCGCCTCCGAGGCCTACGGCAAGATCCCTAACCAGATCATGACCAACCTCAAGTGCCTGCCCGACTACCTCTTCTTCAGCGACATGGCCGAGACGGTCGCCGGCTACCCGATACACGACAGCCTCGACACCGTCCTGCCCGAGGTGAAGCTCAAGAATAACGACTTCAACTTGTACCATCGCCAGCAGAAATGCCCCGTCGACCTGGAATCTTGCAACAAGAACCACAAGGTGGGTCAGGAAGCCTGGAACCTCGACAAGTACAAGAACATACACATGGCCGAGAAGACATACGCCATGCGACCCAACTATGATTGGTATCTCTTCGTCGACGCCGACACCTACGTCGTTTGGCCGACCATGATGAAGTGGTTGCGGCAGCTCGACCCCAGGGATCCCCACTACATCGGCAGCGTCGCGTATGTCGCCAACTTCCCGTTCGGACACGGTGGAAGCGGATACTTTGTGTCCCAGGCCACGATGAGCAAGTTCTTCAAGGGCAAGACTGGCGTCGCGAATAGATGGGACGAGCGCGTGACCAAGGAGTGCTGCGGTGACTACATGTTCTCGCTGGCGCTCAAGACGGAGACCGAGATTGCTGTCAAGAATGCGGTAAGTGAAGCAGTCAACCGAACCCAATCAGCAAAAGCACGAAGACACGGGCCAGCCGAAGCTAACTGCCTTATCCACAGTGGCCGACCATTAACGGTGAGAAGCCGCACACCTTGCCTTATGCCGCCAACGAATGGTGCCAGCCCATCGTCACCATGCACCACGCCAGTGCCCAAGAGGTGTCGGAGCTGCACGCGTTCGAGCTGGAGCGGAATTTCTCGTACCCGATGCGTATCAAGGATCTCTATCACCGTTTTGTCGAGGACCGGCTACGAGCGACGCGCGATGACTGGGACAACCTGAGCGACAAGGTCTTCTACCTGAACAGCTCGGCGTACAACTACGAGGAATGGGAGGTGAACCGCTCCAAGAAGGAGGATCTGTCGGCGCTGGAGATGGTGGCTCACCACAGCTTCGACGACTGCCGCAGAGCGTGCCAGAGCTTGGACGATTGCTTCCAATACCGGTTCCGTAACGGCATTTGCGCCATCAGCGACACGATCAAGCACGGACACCCAACCAAGAAGGAGGAGAAGGAGCATGAGGAGCAGTGGACATACAGGAGCGGGTGGAACGTCAAGAGAATCCAGGAATGGGTCAAGGCGAACGACAACTGCGGCGACGTCGAGTTCCCCATCAAGAAGGGATGGCTGTGAGCTGATGATTGGGTGCGATTGCGACCTCGAGAGAGAGGAGGCGTGTTTGAATACGTTGGATTGGATACAGTCAGTACAGGTCTTTGGCCTCGCGAGCGACGACGGTCTGGTTCCAGGCTTGGGTACGGCGTTTTGGGAGTTCTTTGCTGTCGGACATGATGGCAATGGGGGCGTGAAGTTCCCCAGTGTATGGAGGAACCGGGACAGCATTCACCAGGAGCGCACGATAGAAACTGTAGAAACATTGGACGTGAGGGTGAGGCCCACGAGCAACAGAGAGGCCGCAAAATAATGCAAACGAAGAATTTTACGCCGCCTTGTCTCCCTGCGCACCTGGTCAAAAGGACGGCGTCATACTCGTACTCGAGACTCGTAACAGGCAAACACCGTTTGGGTGGCGGCCCGCCAATCTCGCGGCCAAATTAGGCGTCTAATGAAGCCTCCATCCGGCCCCCGTATCGAGGCCAATCAAACCTGCCGCCGCCCTTGCCGATGCTTCCCGCATGTGGAGGAACAAGGACACAAGCAATGGTAGCGAGGCGAGGCGTGCGAAGAGAGGAAAAAGAAATAGCGGGCGGCGTTATCGAGTGATGGCGGCGGCCGCCTCGCGGTCGACGCGACGTGAGCCCCCCATGCCCCCGTTGTCAGCACGACCTGCTTCCCCCGTGGGCTGGGCGAGCGCAGGGGCCGTTTGCATGACGGAGGGCTGAGTGGCCAGAGTGGGTAGGGGCCGGCGGGCAAGCCATCCCGCCTGCGAGGTACGACGATCCTGCTGTCGGATACCCACATCGAAACGCGTGCTCGTACTCCGTAGAGCGTACCGAGTACGAGCACACGGTGCGCCGACTGATTGCAGGACATGCGAGCATGCGGCCCCGGGCAGCCACTCCTCGGACCCCGCGACGCATGTGTTGGCCACCGTGCTGCACCTGGACGGCTGTCTGGGCCCAGGCCACCGCAGCGGCATGAGTTGATACCTGCAATTACCGGCCAGCCTTGCGAGTAAAATGCCCCCAAAGGTCTCGCTGGGAAACGGGCGCCGAGCGGTCGCTGCAAGCCGCCCCGCTGTTACCCACCACCCTCTCCCCGCCAAATTTCCATGCCACCCACACACCCCTATAGCTACAGGTACCTTGGGGTTAAGGTACGAGTTAGCTCCCTGCCCGTACGATTGCAGCTCTGCGCCGCAGCAGCTCGCAATAAGGTGCCAAGGTGCGTCGGCCTGCTGCCGGCTGCTGGGCAGATGGGGTCGCATTGGCCCCCCCTCCTTCCGTTCGGCCCCTGGGATCCGCTAAAGGGAGACCCCTAATTGGCGCCCGGCAGCTGTCCCTCCTCCCTTTCTCGCCCTCCCTCGCCCGGCTGCCAGGAACAGAACAGAACACCTCCATCACTACCTATATTTCGTAAATCTGCTCGACAGATGCACCATACCTGCCTCTTCTTCTCCGTCCCACTTCCAGTCTCTCGTCCTATCCTCGCTTGACTTCGCTTCAGCATCAGCCTCTTCTCGATACTCTCCCTCTCTCTCTTTCTTCACACGAGCACGTTATACAGAGCATCTTCCCGCCAGCCAGACAGCCTTTACGCTGCCGCATTGATACCCGCCTCTCTTCGCCCAATCGACTTCGTCCCAATTCGCCGTTTTCTGCCTTCACACACGCAAGCACCACCTTCGCCATGACTGACGCCGAGCTCGATCGCGACTGGCAGCCCAATGGCCGCCGTCCTCAGTCGTACGTGTCCATGCTTCTGGAGGCATTGGGAATCGTGTGAGGAGTATACTGACTTGGCACCCCTTCTAGGACCATAGCTCGCACCTTTTCCGCAGAGCTCATGGACATTTTCCGCATCGACAACTCGCTGAGCGACCTAGACCAGCAAGTCGACGACAGGTATGCCCGTCCCCTTTGCTTCTCGTGCCTCGCAGCCGACTCACCCAAATTCGAACCATAGGAAACAACAACTCGGCAAGAACAACCAGGAGCTCGCCGACATCGAGGCTCGCATCCGCGAGATGGAGGAACGACTCCGCCGCAGTCAGCAGACCCGCCCCAGCATCCAGACGGTCGCCGGCCAGCCCTCTCAGCTTCGTACGGACGCGCCGGCTCTGCCCCAAAAAGACGACTCCAAGTCGCGATCGCGGCCCGGCACCGCTCGAGCTGCTCAGCAAGCCCCAAGCTCTGGGAACATGCCCCCAACCCCTGGGGCCAGCGAAGGTGAATAATACGTCGAAGCCTCGGCCGACCTGGACGACATGTCCCGCTGACTCGGGTTTCCTAGACGGAGACGGCGAGCGTGAATGAGCTTTGCTGCGCGTCGGCGCGCTTCCCAGCACCTTAGGAGTACGGCCAAGGCCGCATTGCGAGATACAACATCCTCTTTCTTCTTTTTCAATGCATGCGTAGGACACCAGGGATACACGCAATACCACTACTGATTTCCTTGCTGTCGTCAATCGCGATTCGACGACGTTCTCGGCGTTCAACAGGCATCACGGGCTCTTTCTGGTTTCTTTCAAACAACACGCGCTGGCAACATCAACCGCGCACAGTGCGGGCTCGCTTAATCCGCTGCTTCTTCCCATTTGGGCAATCCGGTTACCTGGCAGACCTCTCGTCATATATATCTAATAATTTCACCAATGGAATGCAACAACGTCTCGTCGTTCGGCAAGGATGTGGGCTGGTTGGGTGATTACGACGGTTGCGAGATGACGTTTAAAGGGGGTGGGGGCCAGTTGTTGGACTAGGGCGTGGTCGGCCGCTTGGTACCAGTGGTCCGGAGCTTGACCCGCGCGGCACGGGCTGACAGCCGGCGGCGCGACCCGCAGCGGGCGAGGTTCACAATGTAATTATTTGTAGGAGGATGATGACAATGGTCATTCTTATCGCCCGCACACGACACTTGCTGCCTTCCCTGCTTTGCCTGACTTGTCGTTTGCTTCATGACAGCCGCCTTCTCCTCCGTCGAAGTGCAGCTAACTGGGAAGACCTCCCAGGTCGCCCAAACGAAGTACGTCACGAAAGACGCCGACCGCGTTAAAATCATACGCTGCATGGTTGTACTCCGACCAGAATGGTCATGAAGGAAATTGCGTCATTGTTCTATATTCTATATACCAATGGGAGCGTCCACGCGCAAAGCGCCGCTACAGCTCGTCATGCTTTTGCTCACCCGCCTCGGCCCCCTCCTGCTTCTCCTGCTTCTCCTTGTCGGCATCCATCTTCTTGATCTGCTCCAGCATGCGTTCCAGCTCCTCCTCGGACAGGCGCCCGCTGCCGTCGCCGAACTTGATGGGGCCGTCGGGGTCCTCGGCGTTCTTCGTCTTGGACTTCTTGCCGCCCGTGCTCTTGCTGGGCTTCTTGGCCTTGGCCCGCAGCTTCTGCGCCGCCTTGAGCGCCAGGTCCATGCCGGCGTTCTCGATCTTCTGCCGCTTGGCCGTAATGTCCTTGGAGAGCAGGACGGGGTCGGCCGTCGCGGGAAGGCCGTCTTGGCGTGACTGGCTGTCGCTGAGCCAGTCCTGGGTCGACTTGACGAGGGCGTCGAGCTCGTCGAGGTCTTCCTTCTTGTAAGGAGGAGGAACGGGAGTCGCCTCTGGCTCCTTCTTGGCATCCTTTCCTGTCTCGACCTTGCTGTCATCGTCCTCCAAGCCGTCGAAGTCGCCCGTCGACGCCTCCGAGGCAGCGCTGGATGTGGTAGACGATCCAGCCGAGGTCGACGCCGAGGCGGAAGCTTGCAGGTCCTCGTATTCGGCTATTTGCTTGCGCAGACCGCTGATGAACTGGGTGGTCTGGCCCAGCGCGTCCTTGAGCGAGGAAACAAGCTCGGGCCGCTTTGCGGCTTCCTCAACCCTGAACTGAATGGGAGTCACGATGTCCTGGAGCACCTTGAGCTTCGCCTTGAAGTCGTCCTTGGCAGCCTCGGCGCCATCCTCGTACAGCCAGTCGCTGATCTCGCTTGCCTTCTCCGCCAGCTTCGCCCGCTCTTTCTCGGTCGAGCTGGAGACAAACGTTTCGCCTTCGAGAAGGTCTCGCACCTTGTATGTGAAGGCCTCGAGCTGGTTGAGTGCCTCTTCGCGCTGGAACCTCGCCTTGTCAGACGCGGCGAAGGCCTTGAGCCTGTCCTTCGCCTTAGTCAACTCAGCCTTGGCCAAGGAAGGCACTCCAGCCTTCTCAAGCGTGAAGTCCACTGGGATTGAGACGATTTCCTTCTTCTTAGGGTTGGGCTTGGCGTCTCCGTTGGATTCGCTGGCCTCCTTCTTCTCAGCCCCGGTGGGTGCCGGTGACTCAGTCGCATCCGTCGCCGATGAGCTGGCAGAGGGCTCAACGTCATCCTTGAAAACTTCTTCGGAGCCACTGGAGCCATCGGCTTCGTTGCTCTCCTCGTCGCCCTTCAGTGGCTTCTGGTCCTTCTTGCCAAAGCCAAACAGGTTCTTCACACCGCCCACGAAGCCATCCTTTTCGACCTCGGCTTCGCACTCCACAGCGGCCTTGACGACTTGAACCTCTCCGTTCTCCGGCCTGAGCTTGACCGAGAGCTTGAATGCAATGTCCGTTTCGACGCACGTTGGGTGCCGCTCCTTCATCGCAGCGACTGTGGCGGTCAAGTTCTTGGTGGCCAGGGACTTGATCTCTCTGTCTTCTGAACCGACTTCTTGGTAGAAGGTAGCCGAGAAGTCGTTCTTCTCGGTGAACGTAATCTCCTTGGCGGGACCGCCCATGGGAGAAGAAGCTGTCCAGAGGCGCTGACGTTGCTGCTTGCCGTTGCTGTTCGTCCATTTCAAGCCGGACTGGTAAGACGAGCCTTCAGAAATCCTGATCTCCTTGACACGGAAGCTAGGGCTGAGCTCGGCGGCGCGAAAGCCAGCTCCAAACACAGCAGCCTCATCAGCGTTGACGTTGGACCGGATCTTGTCGGACGAGCCGACCACCTTTTCCAGCTCCTTCTGAACAAATGGGGTTCGAGACGCGCCGCCGTGCAAGATGATGGAAGTCAAATCACCAAGGTCGATGCCGGAGGCTTTGATGGCGTCATTGATGACGGCGCCTACCCGTGCTGCATGCGCCTCGGCCATGGCCTCGAAATCGGCACGTGCAATTTTGTACTTGAAATCAACGTCCTCGTACAAGCCCTCAAAGCTGGCTTGTGTGTTCTGGTTGGCGCTCAGGACGTGTCGAACTCGCTCGGCCTCCTTGGAAATCTTGGCCATGGCGCGGCCGTGAGATTTGACACCCTTGGCAGTGGCAGCGACCTTCTTGGCCCCCTTGGACTCGACGAAGTGGGTGATCATGTCATCCATAATGAGGTAGTTGAGAGAGTCGCCGCCGAGGGTCCTGTCCCAACCACTTCCGATGACCTGCACCTCCTGAACGGTTTTGTTGAACTTGCCGATGTCCTTGACGTTGCGGCCCTGGAACCGCATGACGGTGGCGATGGTCGACCCAGCTCCCATGTCGAAGACCATGTGATACTCTGGATTGGAGCCTTCGTTGATGTTGGGAAACTGCCTGCTCGTGGCGTAGTTCAAGCCAACGGCCAGGCCGTCGCTGACTAGACTGAGAACCTTCAAGCCAGCCAGCTCCGCGGCGGTCTGAACAGCTCGCTTCTCCTCGATGGTGTAGAAGGGGGGCACGGTCAGGACAATGGAGCGGACAGAGGAGCCGTCGCCAGCGGCGAGCTCCGCGTTCCGCTGGACGCTTTGTAGCTCCATGGCCAGCAGTTCCTCAACCGTCCACGAATCCTCCTGAGGGGCCAAGGTATTGCTCTTGAATGCGGCAGTTCCACGACCATCGTGCGCTTTCAGATGCAAGGCAGGGTGCCGAGCAGCGTACTCCTGGACGGCGGGGTCGTCGATGGGAAGGCCCAGGAGGGTCTTCAAGTTCGGGTAGACCTCGCCCGGGAACCTCGCAGCAATTGCCATAGCATCCGCGCCGTATAGTCTTTCGGGGAACTCGCCCTGTTTCGGTGAGCCGTTGGAGGGCTTGAATGCGACCGCCGACGTCTCCTTGCGCCTTGAGTCCTTGGTGAGGACGATGTCGAGGGGGATGCCGGGCTTCACGAGCGCCGCTTTGATGTATTCGGTTCCCAGGTCGACGCCCAGCACCGCAGCCGCGGCGAAGACGTTGGCTGAGAGGAAGAAGACGGCTCCGAGGAGCATCGTCAACGGCGACGGCCGTCGCGCGCTGGCCATGGTGGTGGGAATTTGTCCGCGCTCTCAGCGGCGCATCGAACTCGGGCACAACCAGGGGGTTACGAGACGCGGCTGGGCGAGGGTTGACCAGCAGGGAAAAGGTATTGAGCTCCCGGGGGGGTGAAACGGTGAGGGGAGCACAGGAATGTCGTAGTTATAAGGTTGCTGGGCCCCGTGCCGACCTAGAAAAGTCGCCCAGAAGGTTGATGTGGCCTTAAAGATGGCTCCCTGCAGCAGGGTCTCGTTTTGGGTGGTCAGTGCAAAGAGGACAACTTGCAGCGATCCCGGTCCGCTGCGACCGTGACGTGACCCTGACCAGCTAGTGGCCGACGCCTGCAAGGCTAACAACAGGATAAGGCGCTGCGGCGCCCGAAACGCCCCCGATAAGGGTCTGGCGGGGCACGAGGCTGACATCCATACAAGAGCCGGACAGCTAGCTGCAGATGCGTCCGTACGTTGCACACGGATTACCTCGCACGATACAAGGTCGGTCAGGGCTCTTTTCTCACAATGCAGGTAGTGCATCGTGCACATGTCGTCTGTTCGTAAATACTTTTTGTACATTAGCTTTCCACGATAGGTGACAACCGTAGCCTGATGCATGCCGAGGCCGCGGACACGTCATGTCGCATCTCCTCCCCTCAAACCCAAGCAGTACGTTGCAGAGACGACAAGCTCATAAAGACTAATGCAATGCCCAAAGTTCCCTCAAATCAGCCTCACCGAGGCCGGCCGAAAACCTGGTAAACGCCGCCATGACATGATAGTACAATCGCTTTCGAGACATGCTGGGTGAAGAAATGCAGCAGGGTGTGGCCACGGGCCGCCGACGGGTGCTCTACGACTCTTCGTTGCGACGAGGGCCTCGAGAGGGCGCTCCACCATTGCCACGCCCACGGCCGCGGCCGCGGCCCTCTCCGCGACCACGGCCACCTCTGTAGTCGCCGCGACCCCGACCCCGCCAGGTGCCTCCCTCGCGCTCCTGTCGACCACGGTTGCGCTGCACCTGGTGGAAGCCATCGTTCGGGTCAGCAGCCGCGGGAGCCGGCTACAACGAGGTCAGCACTGGCGCACTCAGCAGAAAGAAGAGACGGGAGATCGTACCTCGGCAACAGGGTCAGGCTGATCGTCAGCCCAAGATTGGGTATTTGTGGCCGCCGCGGGCGTCGCGGTCAGCCCGGTTTCCGTCTCGGTCGGGTCTCGCGGGACCTTGATGTCAACCCACTCCTGCGAAATGGACATGTTGTTGTCGTCCCAGTGGCTCTCGGCGACAGCGTTTGCGGCGTCATCAGAGACGCTGGCATTGGGAATGCCGGCAGCGGCAGGTGCGTCGGCAGCATCTCCGTTGACAAGGGCCGAGTCCCCAGCCTCGATTTCCGTCGCCGCGGCATTAGCCATGGTGGGATCAGAAACCACCTCCTTGGTCAGCTCAGCCTCGGTAGACTGAGCAGCTTCGGCGTCGTATGGCGTCTTGTACTCGCGTGCGAGAGTCTTGACATCGTTGACTATCATTCGTCAGTTACGCAAGGTCTGGTTGCCAGCGGGTAAGGGGACAAACAGGTAGTCTGCAGCTGCTCTCCGGGCACACTAAGAATCTGGTCGGTGGAGCCCTCAATCAGCTTCAACATGGACGCAACCGCCGTCTCATCTCCAGCGTAGATGGCCAGCAGAACGCCCTCAATGGCCTGGCTTTCGTCAGACTCGGGATCCTTGGCTTCCTCGCGGCGATAAGCAGCGAGCCGAAGGAACTGGGACAGAGTGAGGAAGTTGTCGTTGAGTGACTTCTTGAATTCCTCCTTCGCCTCGCTAACAGCCTCGGCCTTGGCCTTCTCCAGCGACTTCTCCCACTCTGCTTTGTCGGCCGTGGCTCGTGTGTGGTAGTGCTCGTGGACCTTCTGGTACTGAGAAAGCTGCTCCTCGAACTGCGCCACCTGGGCTTTCAGGGCAGGCTTCTTCTGGATCTGGGCCTTCTGGTCGGCGTTGATCACCTTGCTGGCGACCAGTTCGTCGAGAGACTTGCCAGGGTGCTGGGCCAAGAGAGCATCGGTCTTGGAGGCATTCGTCTACGGCATCGAGAATAAGTTTGAGGCACTTCAAGTAGTGTGTGGAATCACGCGGTGGCGGCTTACGATCTTCTTGTTCACGTTGCGAATGTTCCTACCAACGGATCATGTCAGCTTCGTCGAGATGCACGAGCACTCCAAGGGGCCAGGAACATACTTCTGCAGCTCTTTAATATAGGGACTCTCGAAACCCTCGTCCTGAGACTCGTTTGCCTTGTCGGCGGTGGCCGAGGTAGCGCTTGGAGCGGGAGATTCGGCCCGCTGGATGGCCTTGGCGGCCTTCTTCTTGGAAGATTTGGAGGCGACTTGGGTGGTGGACGCGGCCATGTCGACGGTCGTGCACGGCAGCGATTGGGGCGATTCAAAGGGGCGGATGGGCAGGGTACACGAGGGGCAAAGGCGGCGGTCCCAGGTGAGGATGACGGAGTATTAAGATTGCAAAACAGATGCTTCTGGGGAGAGTGCGGGAGCAGGCTTCAACAGGATGTTGGGATGGAGATGCAAGTGTGGAGGAGAGGTGCCAAGCTGTGGTGGGTTTTCCGGAGCCTGACGCTGAGGCGACAGCCCCTGCACGCTACCTGGTGCGGAGCAGCTGTTCGAGTAGTGTGTACTTGGTGCTCCATAGTGCATTGCTAGGTACTCGGTGTTTCTAGAACTCGACAGAATCACTGGCCCTGGACAAGCTTCACACGGCCCTTTTACAGCCCCAAACCTGTTGGTTGCTGGGGCCATTTGCAAGGTACGACGGCGGAGACGGCCGCTGGGCGATTGCGCAGCCAATGCCGTCGTCTGCGCCGCTCTCAGTTTGCCCGCGTTGCTGCTGGGAGATTGGTCTCGTGCTCAGCTCGTCCGTCGCGCAGCTGCCGCCCGCCTACCCACTCCACCTCTACGCCGCCATCCCCTGCCCGCACCCGATTTGAGCCTCCAACGCCCGAGCTATGCTTCCCACCGCCGCTTGTTCAACAAGACGCGCCCATTGAGGTCGACCGCCAGCGCGCGGCGGACATTTGGGACAGGGGCACATTTTGCGCCGTGCCTGCTGCATGTTTTGCCGCGATTGCGATCGTGGCAGGGGGGCGGACCTTGATCCCCCAGACGCGGCCGTCGTCCCGTCCGCCTATAGCGGCAGGCTCCGAAGACCCAGACACTCACGGTTGTTTCTGAAACCTTGAGGTCACTTCATTCATCCTTTGAATTTGGCCAGAGTATCCTGCCACCGGTGGTCAGCTTAGGAGCCCGATGCTGGAGGTAATGGGAGATGTACCCGGGTGGCCTTCTTGACGCTCCGCGTCGTGAGGCTCCTCTCACCAGACTGCTTCGAATGAATCGCCGCCTCCTTCACGAGCCTGCGCAATCGTGTCAGTGCATTGGCATACAGAAGCATGCATTCACGTTGATCGTACATCTCCATGAACAGAACGTAGTCGAGGAAGACCTAGTGATCGTCAGCAGCGCGCTCTGTCAATCAATAGAGGCGCGTCTCTTCCTTACCGATACGTCAGCATTCTTTTTGACGTTGAGCCCCGAATGGGCTTTGACAATCTTCTTGACTGTGGCTTTGGGGTAGGGTTTCTTTCCAAGTGCCATGTTGAGAAGAGTCGTTGCCCGCCCTTTGTGTGTGTGTGTGTACGTTGGCAACTCAGCGCTAAACCGTACCGCGTCGAGTGTTGATATTCGGGCGAGACCAGAGTGCCTCCTCGAGGTGGGGTCAAATCGGGAAGCGGTCCAGCGATTCTCCAGCCAGAGGCGCGACAGTGTGACGTAGCCTGCGAACTGTGGCCGCACACAGTACCCCTCCATCAGAAGTTTGCCTGGAGCTCTACGCGGCCACGAGATGCCTCAGCAGCTCATCTAGCACCGTCGCGAATTGAACTGCCCACGATGGCGTCGATTATGCAACGCCGCATGGTAAGTGGCGCCGGATCCGCGAATTGAACGAGGCTGCCGCTGATGCCCTACTAGCTGTCCAAGGAGGACGAGGCAGCCGGAGACGAGGTCGAGGTCCGCCGCGAGGACCAGGACAAGATCAACAAGTTCAGCCGACTGCATCAACGGGAGCTGGCGCTGGGAGAGGAGCTCAAGCTGAAGAGCGTACGCTTCGCAGGTTCTCCATGACTGTCAGGCAAATGCTGACCTTGCGCCCGCAGAAGGAAAAGGAGGAGCTGGACGACCTTTCCACCGAACTGGAGCTGGCCGACGAGGACGAGAAGATCCAGTACGCCCATATCACCGTCCCCTTGATGCGGCCGACCGGCTAATCGCTTGATACCCTCAGATACAAGATCGGAGACGCCTTCTTCCACGTTCCCCTCGAACAGGCGCAGCAGATGCTCGAGGCCGCTTCCACCAAAGTCGACGAGGAGACATCGGAGCTCGAGGAGAAGATGGAGACTGTTCGCGAGCAAATGACCCAGCTCAAGGTCGAGCTGTACGCACGCTTTGGCAAGCAAATCAACCTCGAGACTTGATGCCGGCCTCTCGGTGGCATTCTGTCAGCCTCCGTGCCGACGGATGGCCTGCCTTAGCTAATGTGCGCGGCCACGTTCCGGACCCGCCCAGCTACATCCGCCTTCCGAGCCGTGCCCGCTTTACGGAAGCAGTCGTTCGCGCTGGACTCGCAACAACTCCGAGATTTCTCTCTAGATTGCACAGCAAGCGTCAACTTTCGGATGGCCGTGAGCGGATGCAAACGAATTTTTTTTTTTTCTCAACGCAAGCCGCAGGGACAGCGAGAGGAATATGGACAAGTAACCTGCATAGCATAATAGAATGGCCATGTGCCTGCCGCGGATAGTCCGCGGGCCATGTTTCCTCCGTCGATCTCTTTTCCCCACTACCGGACGCGAATGCACGACGGCACAATGCCCCCCGGCAATTGAGGCGGCAGGCAGCTCCGATTACATCGCCATAGGCCGAGATTCTATGAAAGGCCGACCGTCCTTCCCCTCATTCGCGGCGGAGAACCCCCGGAGCCGGAGGTCGCTGGCCAATCGGGAGCAGGCCTTACGGCACCAAGATGGCAGTCTGTGGGGGTTCAACGCCATGGTGTTTAAACCCGGGAGACGGACGGCCCCACGACCATGTACGCCTTCTAATGATTCAGGCCCATCGGGCGTAAATGCTTGAGCTGCCTCCGCCACTCGTCGCTTTTCCGTGTTTTTTTTTCTGCAGTGTGAGACTTCCTTCGCAGCGAGCGGTGCCAAAAGAGCGACATCTACCCTTGCCTGTGAAGGACTTGAGTTCATAAGCCTTTAGTTCAACTTGTTGTCTCGACTTACACTGTTCGAATTTGTGTCCCACTCATGTCCGCGTATTTCCTGTCTGCGAAATGGCAAGGCGTGACTCTAGCGAGACCATGACGGACTCTTCCGCCCAAGAAGAGCGTAAGTCCCTGGCTCCAGATACAGGTTCCCGGAGGGAGGCATCTATAATGACAACCTACTTAGGAGGACGGAGGAGAGAGAGCTTCCATTCGGACCGTATCCAGCAGCTGAATAGCCTAGACGCCCAGCAGCGGTATGAAGAGGAGACCAAGGACCGCGGCATCGGTGCTCTGCATCACATCCGGTCCAGGACTCGCAGTCGAACGAACCAGGTTGTCATCGGCTGGGAGGTCGACGATCCTGAGAACCCCTACAACTGGTCAAAGGCAAGCGTCTACCCACCGCTCCCACTGCTGGATCTCATGCACTTCTAACCGCCTCATAGTATAGAAAGGGCTTTGTCCTCTTCCTTACGGCCATGCTCGTCATCAACTCCACGATGGGCTCCTCTCTCCCCAGTATGGCCATCCCCAGCATTACCAAGGAATTTGGAGTCACGTCCACGGAGCAAAGGGTGCTGCCCATTTCCGTCTTCCTCATCGGCTACGTCTTCGGGCCCATCATCTGGGGGCCTCTCAGCGAGCATCTTGGCCGCCGGTACCTCACCATCGCCACCTTCACCGTCTTCTCTCTCTTTACCATGGCCTGCGCCCTCGCGACGAGCTGGCCCGCGCTGCTTGTCTTCAGGCTGTTTTGTGGCGCCTTTGCCAGCGCCCCGATTGCTATTGTAGCGGGCATCATCGCGGACGTGTACGGCGAGGCTAGAACAAGGGGCCGAGCCTTTGCTATCTTCATGGTGGTATGTTTCGGTCGTTCCCCTAGTGGTGATGTGTATGCATGACTTTGCAGATGCTGACCAGGGGCTGCTCGCAGACAACCGTTTTCGGCCCCTTGCTGTCGCCCATCGTCTCTGGCTTCACCTCATCCACAATCGGTTGGCGCTGGTCCTTCTGGATCGCCCTAATGTACGCCGGCGCCACCCTCATCATGATCGCCTTCCTCCCCGAAACTTTTGGCCCCATCCTCCTCGCGCGTCGAGCCCGCAAGATGCGCGAGCAAGAGGACGTCTCCCACATAGTCGCCCCTCGCGATCTCGAGGAGACGGATCTCAACCAGCTGCTTACCGTCATTCTCACCCGGCCGCTGCGCATGCTGGTGTCGGAGCCTATCGTCTCCGCCACCTGCGCCTACCTCGCCCTCGTCTACGGCATCTTCTACATGTCGTTTCAAGCGTTCCCTATCATCTTCCAAGAGTTCTACGGCCTGTCTCCCGGCGTCACGGGCCTGTGCTACCTCCCCATCGGCGCCGGTGCCTGCCTCAGCATTCCCACGTTCTGGTTATGGGACAGCATCCTTGCACGGGCACAGAAGCGCGGCGCGCCATGGGTCAAGCGCGAGGAGTACCGTCGTGTGCCCCTGGCCTGCATCGGCGGGCCTCTCTTCGTCGTCTCGCTCTTCTGGCTTGGCTTCACGGCACGCCCCTCGTATCCCTTCGTCGTGCCCATGCTGGCGGGCATCCCCTTTGGCATGGGCTTCCAGCTCATCTTCATGTCTCTCCTCAACTACCTCACCGACGCCTACGAAATCTTCGCGGCCTCTGCCAACGCTGCCGCATCCTGCTGCCGCTCCCTCCTAGCCGTCGTCTTACCCCTGGCCACCGCTCGCATGTTCGCCACCCTGGGCATCTCAGGAGCCTGTGCTCTTCTCGGCAGCCTGAGCGCCGCCATGTGCGTCATCCCCTTCATCTTCATCTGGAAAGGGCCTAGCATAAGAAGTCATTCACGGTTCTCTATTGCGTTGAAGGAGCGCAAAGAGGAAATGCTGAGGAAGATGGAGGAAGACCGCCAAAGGCTGGAAAGGGTTGCCCAAAGAGAAAAGGAGCAAGATTTGGCCTGAGCGTTCGCGGTTCGACCCGTCTCAAAGGGTAATCTGGCATATCCCCACTGCATTGAAGGACATGTAGCTCCATCAGCATAGAAGCAAATCTATAATATCAGAATAAAGTCCTAGATACTTGGTACGTTGAGCAAATAAGACATGCAAGTGAGAAGCACAGAATAGTGAATACGGTTTCCGGCACTATCCCAGAATTCTCCAAGGGTGGGTATCATATCTCAGTACATGTACAGTCGTAGAGGCCGCTCCTCTACCTCGCCCTTCTCGTGGCATCAAGTTACTCTGGGTACTCGTTGGCTTGAATGTGGGCCAAAACAAAACAGAGCAAGTCTCGTAGAGCGCTCAGTTTCTCTGGTTGCCAAAGCATTTCCCGGCAATTTCAGACTCGATTCGATAGCTTGGTTTGCTGCTGCTGTCCCTTGTCCGGGTGTTTGTCGCCGTGTTGCAGTGAAACCGGCTTCGGGAGCGCAACCACCTTCGAGATGGCCTTCCGCTCGCGGGCTTTGCTGAGATATCGCGCATTTCATTCGAGAGCTTGAATGATGTCGTGGATTGGGTCTTCTCCACTGTCAAACCGACCCTTTTGATAGGTCGCCGATGAACTTGCTTCATCGGGGGTATTTTCAAGTTGGCTTCGTCCAATGGTTCTCTCAGCCTGCAGAGTCCCACTATTGACTCGGCCAATCCACATGTATGGGTTTTGCGAAGAGGTTCTGGATGGGAGGAGTCTACCAAGTCCCAGCTTCAAGGCTGTTTCCAGCCGCCCAGGCTGAAGATGAGGCCCTTTACTACCGAATTTCACATCGACCGTGTCTCCGACAGTAGGGCACTGGTTGAATCTGTCAACAAGAGACACACCATTCCAGGCAGATCCTTGTGTTTCTGCAGAGCCATCACAGGTGGCCTGGCGGATTCTGATTTCTCGGTTATGAGAAGCGTACTTGGCCCAAGACTTCGGAGGTGGGACGCGAACGAAAATATTTTCATCACATGAGACTGTTGCCCCTGCCAGTCCACCAAATGTGTCCTGTCGCTCTTTATTTGCCCATGGTTTGCTAAGCTGGACAGGCCAACTTCGCAACTCACCAGTGTCCGTCTCGGCAGAAGAATCCTGAGCCGCGGACAGGGATGAGGCCGAGGTTTGTGTATCAGGCCTTTCCCCGTTTGACCCAACAGGGCTCGCTGACATTTTTGTCCAGGCATTTCCTGGCTGGCCGACTTCGGTCAGCAATATCGTGCTGTTGCCACCTTCGCTGTCGTCCACAGGCAATACGTTGGAGCCGGCGTCATTGTGAGGAGAGTGTCTCTTGTCCAAGGATCCGACACTGTGAGAGCCAATTCTGGACAAGCGTGAGATTGAAGCTTGGAGTCTTGTCACAAATGATGTTCGTACTGGCGTATCTGTCGTAGTTGTCGTGAACTGTTCTTTAAAGCGGCTGTGCACAAGAGCACCATCCTTCTTGCGGCCGAACATCTCTCCGAATCTCTGCCCAACGGCCCGAAGCTCAGCCTGTCGCTCATGAAGAGTTGTTTCACAGTGAACTACTGATTTGTTGTCGAGTTCCATTTTCGACTGGCGCCTTGGGCTTGCGATGGCGTTTGCATCGTTTTCGAAATTCGACGCATCTGCCTCAGCGGTTCCGTGAGAGCCCTGTCCTTCAGAACAAGCAAAGTCTTGCAATGGTGAAGGACCTTTGTCCCCTGGTTGCGCAGGTGAATAAATGTCATGTTCGTGATGGGGATCGCGCTTACATTGAAATGGTGAAAATTCAAGGTTTTCAATATCCTGTGGACCAAGGCTGTGATCATTCGGTGTGGATTGATCAAGGCTAGGTTGGAGGCTGGGCATGGCAGAAGGATAAGTAGACGAAGCCTGATCAAGAGGGGATCTGCAATCCACGATCTCTGCTTTATCGCCTGTCCATATTCCCGAGGGTGTAGAGCACGTCTCGGAAGCATCAACGGAATGTAAGAGTTTTCGCCCAGAATGAGCGGAGTTGGCAGGCTGGGGTCGAAAGTAGGAATGCCCAGCATCATGCCCAGCCTCCTGCGAGCGTGATGACGCTTCCTTCGTGCTGATTCCGGTTGTAGCTGGTATATCAACGATTCGTTCAACTTCCTCAAGTTCCTGAGAAGGCGAATTCGCTTGCTCGTGACCTGCTCCCTCGTTCAACTGAGGTCCTCTGAGGCGGACGAGAGAGTTTGTTCTTGATCTCATATTTTGCGCAATAAGCCATATACTGAGAACGGACTGATCGTCCCAAGCATGGGCTCCCTGGCAAATGTCAAAATCGTTATCCCTGTCAAGGACCCGTTCCTGCCAGGGAGCCTCGATGGCAACTCCACACGGCCTCGGAACAGACATGCTCGGCGCAGTTGATGGACGTGGAGGGCTTGGATCAAGTGCCACGTTTGAAATTGTGCTGGCCGTTTCACATCCCGTGCTTTGTGTGACGCTCTCGCCTGGCTTGGCAAATTCGAGGCATCTACTTCGATGCTGGCCAGAGTCATCTATGTCCGGAGGGGTAGAGACACAAGATGCGGCCACGGCATGGTCGTCACTGACTGTAAACTCGAGCGTGTCTCGTGGTCCGTTTCCAGGCTGGCCAAGGTCGATGAAGGGAAACAGGTATTGTGTGCTGCGATGGGATACATTGCTGCCCTTGTCACTGAGCCCTTCCTTGTCGAGCTCGTCTTGAATCCTTTTCTGTCTGAATCGCCTCAGCTCGGCTCGCCGGGCCAGCTCTTCTTCACTATGACCGATGGCCATTGGAGACTGGTTTCTTGTTTCGGTGTCTTGAGACATGACCCTGAGCAGCTTGGCCCGAACAATTTGGAGTGCACGCGTTGATCGCTTGGGTGATTCACTCCCATCGTGCTCCTCGTCGGAGTCGGAGTCGGAGTCAAGTTGGGAACGTTCTGCTGAGCCTTCGCACGGCAATGCCTGCGCGCTGCTGGGAAGCTCTCCAACGTGGGACGATGAGTGGCCAAGTTGCAGCGCTTTCTGGGCAACGGGAGGATGGCCCAAGGTCAATCCAGTGGGCTCGGACGTCGGCATTGACGCCGCGGCCTCGCCGTCTGCATCACCCATGGGCTTTAAGCTGTGTCGAGAGCTACGGCAGCAGCAGAAAGCCTGCATGATATCCAGGTAAAGGGATGCGGCGATGTGGCTCAGGCCGCTGATGCCCTCGAATGTCATGGATCTTCGAGAGGGGTAGCGGTGTTGATCTGGCGATTACAGCTTGCGGCGCAGACATGGCAAACGTTGACGGGTTGCGGAGAGACCGCCGTACAGGTGAGAGAACTTCACACTTGCTGCTGGCTTGCCGGTGCCTGATCCGGTGTCCGCGATGGCATGAGCGGGTGACTGAGCCTCTTTCCAGGTGCTGCTTCCCATCGCACCCGCGGCAAGGCGCCTTCTGCGATACCGCAGTTACCAGCCTGAAGCATCCATGTATTCATACCTACCTTAGGTACCTTGGGTAGATAAAGGTAAGTAAAACGCGGTCTTTGTTGCCTGTCGAGACGCCGTACCGATGCCCCGTCCCGGTGCTGCCCTTGTGGCTGCCCTCGTGCCATCAAGTCTGGGGACTCGCGATTCTCTTTCATGAGCTTCATTGCTCCTCGTCGTTCTTGCCCCATCGCTTGATGGGAGCTACCCAAGGCGTTGTGCCGCATCAGAAGCTTCATACGCCATCACTGTTGGAGAAAACCAGCCGTCGCCTTGCAGCCGATATAGAGACTCGAAAACATACGCCGACACTGCTCATCTCGCATCAGAGCAATATTCTTTTTTTTTCCCTCCTTCATGCAGAACAACGCGGTGCGGCCCTCGTCAGGTATGCAGGCCGTTTGCGCGGGGGCTCTGGGCCGTGGCGGGTTCATACTCTGCGAGCATGCGCAACTGGCAACCCGAGAGACCGCTTGACCCACGCATAGACTCGCCCGAGGTAGCAGCATGCTACCATGCACAACAAAGTGCCTACCTAGCTGAGGAGGTAGAGGTCGGCAGAGGATGATACTCGTACACTCAAGGAGACCCCGCTGCCGCGTACCTTGTCTGAGCTCTGCAACGTTTCGGAGTATTTTCTCGGACAGCTTAGCTGGACCCGAGATAGTCCGACGTTGAAGCGTATTACGAGAGTTGCATGCATAATGCCCCGTTACGGGGGCCTCACGATACAGTCTTGGCCAGTCAGAAGAAAAGCGCCGAGGCAGCAGAGTGCGAAGCTTGGTTGCGCACGACTTCATCGACGAACCCTTTGCGATGTCAGGTCGAATTGACTCTGCTCTGGCGCTCGCTGTACGATGGAGGCCGTGCGAGGTGCCGGGAAGTCGGCGCCGGGTCGTCGGCGGCAGTCGGGCTTTGCATCTTTGCTCGTCGACAGCGAGGCCTCGTGTTCGTATCGTGTTATCCGCCGATGATGGCGCCTTCGCCCACCCCGTAATAGCGCAACGGGGCGCCAGGACACGCCGTCCCAACTTGGCCTTGCGAGCCCGGCGATAAGAGAAAAACAGGGTGCAACGAGCTCTGGCACAGGGCAGACGCTACCGCACCACGGCCCCCGGAACGCGCTGTGGCTGGAGAAGCCGTGATGGCGCAATTGGCAGATTCTGCGCGCAATGGAGACGGTGTGGCGACGGCGTGCTAGTCTCACGGGGCCATTGGACGGGTTCCGGCCGGGGAGAGGTGGGCGAATCCTTGGGTTTGCCCCCCAACTCCAGCAGCAACTCCGACTCCGCCCAGCTAGCCGTGGCAAGCGTGGGTCGTGGACCCTTCACCCCTCTTGCGAGCCCCCGGCCAGGCCCTGTCGGACCCATTCGCGAATGGGATTGGATCACCTCATCCGCTGCATTGCCCCTCAGCCAACCACCACCCGGAGCCTGTGCTCACTGCTGGGCAACGTGCACCTCAGACATTACCCCTCCCCCGCTTTCGGCGCCATTTTTCTACCGTCCATCAGCACATTTCACCGCTGCCTTCTCCCTCTCCCTTTCTCCTTTCTTCTCTCTTCCCTCATACTCTTTCTCCTCATCCTCATCCTCATCCTCCCTTCCTTCCCCCTCTACAGTCTCTCCGTCCTTCATCCCCTCTTCTCTTCTACAGAGGACTGTCCCTTCACCAGTCGATCCGCTGTGTGATCTAGACTGGACCCCGCGTCATCAGGTATGTCCATCTCGCCTTTGGAGCTGGAGAGGACACGTCTCGGCTGACATTCGCCGCCGATAGTGTCTTGACCAGAGTTCTCAGAGTTCACAAACCACTCGTCAAGATGGTTCAGTCCGCCATTCTCGGTTTCCCCCGCATGGGAGTCAACCGTGACCTGAAGAAGGCCACGGAGGCTTGTGAGTCGACCTCGTCACCACCCGTCCCCTCGCAGCTGCTAACAATGATCGGTAGACTGGGGCGGCAAGCTGTCTCAGGCTGACCTCCTTGCCGAGGCCAAGCGCCTTCGTCTTGCCCACTGGAAGATCCAGAAGGATGCTGGCGTCGATGTCATCCCTAGCAACGACTTTGCCCTGTACGACCAGGTTCTCTGCCACATCCAGGACTTCGGTGTATGTAGCCGCCCGCGGTACCCCGCTTCATGTCACCCAATGCTGACCCACCATGACAGGCCGTTCCCGAGCGATACACCAAGGATGGCCTTGACACCATTGACCAGTACTTCGCCATGGGCCGTGGACACCAGAAGGAGGGTGTTGATGTTCCCAGCTTGGAGATGGTCAAATGGTTTGATTCCAACTACCACTACGTCAAGCCCACCCTGCAGGACAACCAGACCTTCAAGCTGGTCGACAGCCCCAAGGCTGTTGTCGAGTTCAAGGAGGCCAAGGAGGCTGGCATTCACACCCGCCCCGTCCTCGTTGGCCCTGTGAGCTTCCTCCACCTCGGCAAGGCCGACCGTGGCCAGTCCGTCGACCCCATCGACCTGCTGGACAAGCTTCTGCCCGTCTACGAGCAGCTCCTGGTCAAGCTCAAGGAGGCTGGCGCCGACACGGTCCAGATTGACGAGCCCGTCCTCGTTTTCGACCTGCCCGCCAAGGCCAAGGCTGCCTTCAAGCCCACGTATGAGAAGTTCGCCGCCCTGGGCGACAAGATCCCCAAGCTGGTCTTCACCACCTACTTCGGTGACATCGTCCACAACCTGGATGTCGTCCCCAAGGACGTCTACGGTCTTCACATTGACCTCGTCCGCAACCCTGAGCAGCTCGAGACCGTCATCGGCTCTCTGGGCCCCAAGACCATCCTGTCGGCCGGTGTCGTCGACGGCCGTAACATTTGGAAGACCAACCTGAAGCGCGCCATCGAGACTGCTGAGTCTGCCATCCAGAAGCTCGGCAAGGACCGTGTCATCGTCGCTACTTCCAGCTCTCTCCTGCACACCCCCCACACTCTGGCCAGCGAGAAGAAGCTGGACCCCGAGGTCGCTGACTGGTTCTCCTTCGCCTCCGAGAAGGCCGTTGAGATTGCCGTCATCGCCAAGGCCGTGACTGAGGGCCCCGCCGCCGTCCGCGAGCAGCTCGAGGCCAACGCCAAGTCCATGCACGCCCGTGCCACTTCTAGCCGGACCAACAACCCCCAGGTCAAGGACCGCCAGTCCAAGGTCACTGAGCAGGACCACAAGCGCAAGTCTGAGTTCCCTGCCCGTATTGGTGCGCAGCAGAAGAAGCTCAACCTTCCTCTGTTCCCCACCACCACCATTGGCTCCTTCCCCCAGACCAAGGATATCCGCATCCAGCGAAACAAGTTCACCAAGGGCGAGATCACCGAGGCCGAGTACGACAAGTTCATCGAGCAGGAGATCAAGGACAACGTCAAGATCCAGGAGGAGCTTGGCCTCGACGTCTACGTCCACGGTGAGCCTGAGCGTAACGACATGGTTCAGTACTTCGGCGAGCGTCTGGATGGCTATGCCTTCACCACGCACGCTTGGGTTCAGAGCTATGGCTCCCGCTGCGTCCGACCCCCCATCATTGTCGGCGACATCTCTCGCCCTGCTCCCATGACCGTCAAGGAGTCCAAGTACGCCGTTTCGGTTTCCAACAAGCCCATGAAGGGCATGCTGACTGGACCCGTCACTTGCCTGCGGTGGTCTTTCCCCCGTGACGACGTTCACCAGTCCGTCCAGGCCCAGCAGCTGGCTCTTGCCCTGCGCGACGAGGTCGTTGATCTCGAGAAGGCCGGCGTCGATGTCATCCAGGTCGACGAGCCTGCCCTGCGCGAGGGACTGCCTCTCCGCTCCGGCAAGGAGCGCGATGCCTACCTCGACTGGGCCGTCAAGGCGTTCAAGCTGTCCACCTCGGGCGTCGAGGATGCCACGCAGATCCACTCTCACTTCTGCTACTCCGAGTTCCAGGACTTCTTCCATGCCATCGCTGCCCTCGACGCCGACGTCCTGTCCATCGAGAACAGCAAGTCTGACGCCAAGCTGCTCCGCGTCTTTGTCGACTCGGCTTACCCCCGCCACATCGGCCCTGGTGTCTACGACATCCACTCTCCCCGTGTCCCCAGCGAGCAGGAGATCAAGGACCGCATCGAGGAGATGCTGCAGTTCCTCAAGCCTGAGCAGCTGTGGATCGACCCTGACTGTGGTCTCAAGACCCGCCAGTGGAAGGAGACCAAGGAGGCTCTGGTCAACATGGTCAACGCCGCCAAGTTCTACCGCAACAAGTACGCCAAATAAATGACCACGCCCTAGCCAGGCACCAAACCTGGCGGGGGACAATGGCGTGTGGAAGGGCTATGTTCAACTAATTTGCAAGATTTAACGAAAATTGCGTTTAAGCCGACTACGATTTCAACATCGGCGTTTATGGAATGGGTGATGATGGGATGTATATTGATGCATCCTAAAAGTTAAGGGATTGAGGGCAAGGGACAGGATTGGATGGCCGATTTGGGCGAGCATTCAACATTAGTGCATTTACGCTCCCGATTGGGAGCCCGACTTTGGATGTTCCATGAAAAATAGCGGAACATTATCCAAACAGCAAAAGTCTTCAACATGCTGGCGTTTTGTGGGGCAAGGCTGGGATTTATGCCCGTTGACCTCGGTTTACAGGTACCTTTGGCCGGTTGTAATCACAGAAGAGGGAGATACTAGACAGAAGTAGCATCATGATATACCCGATTCAACCTGGGCAAAAAAACTAGGCTTCCTGCTCGATACTATCCAACGGTGATTATTCAAGATTGTCCACAAACACACAAGGTATGTAAGAGTGATTGGCCGGTGCTTGCCACGATGTGCATGCGCTCCGTACCAAGTGCGACATTTCGCCTCTTTGAACATTGAGCGAAGCACTTTGATAGCAACTTTAAGATAGCATAACTATCGCATGATTCTTCAAATCTTTAGTGGCCTGACCCCCGATCTCTTCTCGTGAACTACAGAGTATCTGTGCTGGGGAAGGCTTCTAGGTCACGTGCGCACGCGTCTATGGCTTCGCGGTCCTTGACCACCCCCCGCCGATCGCGCGTCGACAAGTTCCTCCTCGTTCGTAAGAAGAAGCATTTAGGATTGTGCCGAAGGCGATGAATGCCTTTTCTCAGACATGCCGCCAGCAGTGATTGCCGACTCAGACGATGGCAGTGAAATCGATTCTGAGGAGCGAGGCTATTCACCTCCCGCGTCGCCAAAGCCCGCCGCGCCCTGCACTGACGCGCCAGCGTCTTCCGACTGCATAAGCCCTGGGACTGTTTCAACAGATCCGGCATTTTTCCAAAGTGTCTTTGACGAGCAAAAGGATGCCGCCAATCAGCGGACTCAACTTGATCTTGGGGATAATAAGCTGCAGGGCAGGAATGTCAGCTCAGGTAAGTCTTATAAGGACCATGTTCATTTGATAAGGGTGATATTTACTCGGTCACTAGTGACGCCTTCCACTGAGCCCGGCAAGCGTAAAGGTCGCAAGTCCAAAGATTTAAATGACACGAAGGACTCAATGCCAGGGACCACAACCACCCCAAGGCAGACCTTGGAAGCGAGTGGCGTTTGGGATATACCAAGCAGCCCTGAGAGGAAGCCCAAGTCAAAGGTCTCAAAGAAGAACGATCAAGTCAGAAAGATTACTACGGTCAAGGTGACAAGAGGTTTGCAGAAAAAATTGGAGAAACTCGGCTACGAGAGCGGAGATGAGGCTGACGAGATCAGCCGCAATGAGGGTATTGCAGCCGGAAAACAGAAGCGAAGGAGATTGAACACGTCAGGAAGCTCTCGGCAGGATCCCAACGATGTCAGCCTAATCGCAATCCACCCTGATTGTGACTCTGCAGACGCGGTGCAGGGGGACAATAACACGACGTCGCACGCTCAAGTGGCTGCGTTATCGATTGACGACGATTCGACCTTTCTCATCGGCCCAGGGCCACTATCAGCGAGTCAGAAACTCGAGTACCAGAGCATTGACCTCGCATCCAGTAGCCCTCCCGTACGACAAGCGAAGCCCAAAGCGCACACCATGGCGTCTAGTGGAACGGTGACCAATGTTAACACCCCACGGAGCAACCTTCCCTCTTCCTACGATGTGGGCATGAGAAGCAACACACCAGAGAATGAAGCAATACGCAGCAAGAAGCTAGTTCGCTCGCCTCGATGGCGGCGAGATTCATCACCCGATGTGCTAGTACACTCGAAGAATGGCGGCGCCGGCGTGGGGACTCAGCCGCCGACGCAAACCTGCACCAATGACATAGTACCGGATATCATTGATGGGGGGAGTGAAAAACATCAAGCTGAGGTCATGCCTGAGCAGCAGAAAGGAACCGATGGTTGCGATACTCTTGTCCCGGAGAGGACAACTCCACCTAAAAGACAGAGAGGACGCCCAAGGAAGGGCTCAGCAGTGCCGAATCATGCGACAACATCCACAGAAGAAGGGGGCAATCAATCCACAACTGAAGTCAAGAAGAAGCGAGGAAGGCCCAAAAAGTCGAAAACGCCCGGCGACCCGCCGGCAGAGGCTACTGAAGACGCTTTAACGACCGCCAATGAGGTCACGGAGAGAAGCCAGGTGGAGGATGATGATGCACGCCAGAAGAACATGGCCGCCACCGCAAAGGCTGCGAGCAGTACTCCGGATTGGGCACCCGCGGAGAAGGATTTTCAGACTGCCGTCACCTCTAACAAGTCTGAGGACGACATAATGGAAGGCTTGGGACCAACTGATAAGGAGGCAAAGGACAACACGCAGAGCCGAGGGGAAGCCGGGGAATCCAAGGGAAGCCACAACAAAGCCAGCAAACAGTCATGGCGGCCAGAGGCAAACAGCAAGCCGATGTATCGGGTCGGACTGAGCAAGAGACGAAAGATTGCCCCGCTGCTGAAATCGGTGCGCAAATGAGGGGCGCGTAATAGAAGGACAGGGCACTGGCTACTGCCAAGGCAGATGCTAGCATCAGGAACTTGTGGGACGTGTTGCTTGGACGAACCTGATGTGTGTACGGGGTACAATAGCAGAAGCAGAAGTCATGGGCCATGTCGGCGCTCAATTGGTGTCCAAGTACGGAGTAGTCGCAGTGTGCGCGTGCATGGAATCGCCGGGACACAGGCCTGTGGACACCAGACGGCGGGGCCGCGTACAAGACAGCACCGGGAGCCGGGACGCCGCAGCGAGAGGCGATGCGAGTTGCAGAGCCGTGTCGTGGTGGTGCAGACCGCCCACATCCATGGATCCTTTCCGCGCTTCCAGGCGGCGAATCTAATCGAGGCCTCGACATACGAGTACGAGTACTCCGTACACACATGCACCATCCAGCATGCTACACCTCACCGAAGTGGAGCACGGCTGGCCTTCAGCTGTTGCTGTCGACAAGGTAACCAATGACCACCAGACTCTTACCGCCGCAGCCCACGTGAGGTGGAAGCCCTGCTCGGTCGCCAGGCCGCTTCCACGAACCGTGATCCGAGGCCCCGAGGATATGGGCGGCCTCTGCGCGTTGCTTTGCGCGCGCTCAAAAATAGTGTGAAGATCACTGCATCCAGGCTTAACCGGGGCTATTCAGCCTTGCCGTCTTGCCTTGATCCATGTACGAAGCAGTCATGCGGCGTAGCTACTCCACTCATCTCTAAGGCTGCGAACAAGGCTTCTGGTGAGCCAACGAAGAGCTCGATGGCTCATGTTACATCGTATTGGCCGACAGCTTACCGCGAGACTCCGTTTAGGTTCTTGAAGGCCTCTTACTCCCGCAATTGTCTGCACACCGTAAACATGATATTGGCATAGAATGTAACCCTCACCCTGGGACCCATAAATAAATACCTGTACACCCCGAGCAGACTTTAAGAAGTAGGTTATCATCCCTCAGACTGGTTGCACTGCATAACCTCTAAATTACGAAATCTACTCGTGCGACAATGGAACATTCGCGAACACCGAAGCGACACGCGTTGCTCGTTGGTGTCGACCTATATCTTAACGACGGGTCGAGGAAACACGATAACGGTCAACGTTTATCCATCGACGGGCTCCGCGGATGTTGCAATGACGTGAACGCCGTCAAAAACTTTCTTCAGAATCGATACGGCCTCGATAACATTTCTATCCTGTCATCCACCGCACCCGGGCCTATTGATACACCTGCGAACATGAGGCCGGTTGAGTTAGCAGACCGTCTGCCTACGTTTAATAATATAAAACGAGAGTTCGACGCGGTATACAGTCAGGCTAGCCCCGGCGATTTGTTTTATTTCCACTTCTCGGGGCACGGAGCACGCTTGAAACGCGTACAGGCATCACCACCTCGTGCGGATATGAGCGATCCCTCGCTTTTGACGGTGGACTTCGGCTGTGGGAAACCTGCGATTCGCGGGTGGCAACTCAACTCGTGGCTAGAAGAGCTCACCGCGAAAGGGATCCAGACGGCGGTGACTCTAGACAGTTGCCATTCAGGCGGCGCTTGGCGAGGCGACGACTGCCGCGTCCGCACGCAGGGCGACTTGACGAGTTCCCCGACCCTACCTATCGACGAAGAATTTGCGAATAGGTGCCCACCCGGGCCTGGCGCACGCGATAGTACTTTAGAAACGTCATGGTCTATCAATCCCGACGGCGTTACAATCATGGCGGCCTGTGATGTGGAGGAGAAAGCCGCCGAGATTATGGTCAACGGGAAAGCACACGGAGCCTTCACTTACGAGCTCCTAGACTTCCTAGCAGGAGACGTGCCGGAGAATGACCGTATCAACTATCGCACTATACGCGACCATCTTGCGGATCGAATCACGGGGCAGACGCCGAGGGTTTATGGGCGAGATAGGCTGCTCTTCTTTGGTAAGACGGAGCCTTTCGCCGCGACTCCGCTCGTCGTGCGGGTCGAACGCGACCCGTCCGAGGGCGGCACGGTTATCGTTCCCGCTGGTCGGGTGCACGGAGTCCATCGACTGTCGGAGTTCGCGCCGTCCCCGCTGGCTCCCGAGACAACCATTTGCATCGAGGAGGTGGACGATTTTGAGTCCAGGGCTAAGGTCTCCGCCCAGTTGATGCAGGCACTGCAAGAGGCGCGGTACGAGGTCGTTCCCTCACGGTGGAGCTTCGGTCAGGAGACATTTCAAGTGGTACTAAGTTCAGCCTTCGGGCCCGAGTTCCAGGCGTCGCTGGCGGAATCCGTCCGGAGCCGCGTCGCCAGCCGCGTCGAAGTCATCCGACACGACGGCAGCGACAGGATATTAGACGCGGGCCTACTCAGGCTAGAAAGGAGTGGGGAGCGCATCGACATTGTCGGGCCCGAGGATTCGGTCGGATATGCTGGTCCAGTGCGCGGGCTGCAACGCAGCCGGAGCAATGCCCGGCAGGACATGGACGCACCGGAGGCAGCTATCGCGTTGACGCACCTTGCCCGGTTCAGACAAATACTCGAGCTTGGAAGTGAAGCTAATGATGACCCCCCACCGTTCAAGGTCACACTCAGCCCTATAGATCTTGCCCCGAGGTTGGACCGAACCCCCGATGGTCAACGTTTCAAATTTACGTTCTATAACGAAGGTGAAGATGAATTGTACTTCACAGTTATAGATCTCGGACCTGGATTCCATATCAAGCAGCTTTACCCGCAACAAGACTCTGCAACGAAGGTAAACGGAGGCAGGAAGCGGTCGTTCTCTTTCAATATGACAATTCCAGACAAGTTAAAAGACGTTCCATATCGTGCGGGTCGCGAAGACGTCTCCCATCGAGACATTATTCGCACACTCGTTACACAGGATAAAGAACTTTCGTGGAAGAGCCTGGAAATGCCGGATATATGGGACGCCGATCAAGGAGAGTTAAAGGGGGGGGTATCGTCGGGGAGGCACGCATCGCTTGTCTCAAGCTTCGAGTGGTGGATACATGACGAGACGATATTGACTATCCCCGCCTAATGTGCTCCGTATATCCCGCTCAATTTAGGTCACACCCTATATAAAGTATTGGTATCAATATATATATACGGTACCCATGCAGTTGTTTCATAGTATTCTACCTTAGCTCCTTACCATTCGTTGAAATCAAAGGTACTCGTATGCATATCGTTTTAATCAGCCTCGTCAGATTCCGGGAAGTATCGTGCCGTTAGCTCGATGGCTTCGTCTTCGCCTTCAGCGGCCGATATACGACCTTCCCGGTAGATCTTTTGCTTTACTTGATCTCGCTCGTGCTGAAGTCTCGATCGAAGGGGCTTCTGCGAAAAGTATATGCCACTTATGAACACAACCACTCCCTTCTCGTCCTCGTGTATCTCCGTACAGAAGTTTCCGGAACTATTTGTCCATTCACTTGTCGGCGTCAGCTCTAGCACTCCCTGGACGCTTACGCCAAGGCCGATCTCGACAGTAGATGACCTTGAAGTCATAATGGCAATCGCACACCGGCGGGTCGAGTAGGTCTTGGTAACGATCCAGATGCCGTGCTTTTTGATGATATCCTTATACCGGCTGAGCATCTGGGCGGTGTTGTCCGACATCCACTGCAAAGGGACGGTTTCGTCATCAATTCGATATCGGCATACAGGACTTTCCGTAGTAAGCACAGCGCCTGCCTCGGCGTCATTCGTAAAAGATACCGTTGCAGAGGCCTCGACCGGTGCCGCCGTCACCCTGCAGAGTAAATCAGCACATCCAGTCTCACATCTAAGAACTCTTCGCCACGCGCACGCGGGGATGAGAGACAGCAGACGAATTCCGACTATACAGAGCATGACTTACGTGCTTCCAGCGGTGCCGCCTACGCGGCGCGACTGGACGGAACCCGAGTATTTGGGGCCCCAACTCATGGGCTCCAGACCATTAGATTTTATCTCGCCTTCCGGGACGCTCCATCCTTGACTGGCTAGGGTATCTGCCGGACTTTTGAGGTCGATAAGTGTACGCCAGTCGCCCTCCGGATCGAAGTAGCCGCAATTGCCTGGCTGTATGTCCTTTGTGGTGAGCTTTTTGTACAGAGCCCATCCATACGGATGATCCGTTAGCAGTTGAGCGTACACCTTGTCGAGGCGGGAATCTTGCGGCATGCCGGCGTGGAGTGGCCTACACAAACAGGCTGTAATCTAGAAAGACCGGTTACGGTGCAGTCCGTGAGTAACGCTCGTCAAAGGTTCGGTTTGAGAGTTGCTAATCAAATCGTTTATAACTCGTGCTTCTATTGACGCTCGAGCGGGGTCGTGCAGACTCCATATCGAATATGCGTTCCGAATGGATTCAAGCTTACTCACCAATACTTAAGCTGCCCCTTGGCACCGCGGAGAGGGTTTGGGGCCCCTGCTGTTTCGACCTTGTGGGCAGGCGGCAGCAACGATTGGCGGAGCGAGTGGTGTTAGCATCTGTGCCGGCCGGGGTTAGCAGCCGCTGGGCGATGCTCATAAGGGTTTCGCCCCGCGTATGTACGGAGGAGTCAAAAGGGACGGCGCTCTGCAGCGGAAATCGATCCATTTGTTCTTCGCAGACCAACCGAGCGCGTGTGACTGCACCAACGGGTAATCCATAATGTAATGTACTGACGAGCACCAATGTTGCGGAACGGGCCACCACTGTAGCGGAAGCACTTGTTCATAGGTAAGCTAGCAAACTCATTGATATCTAGATCAGACTCCAAAATGAACGTATGGAACCCATAACGGTGCCCTTGCCGCGGTCTCCTCCAATAAGCTAGCATCCCTTTTCATTCCTACTCGAGGCGTATGTGGTTCCTCTTCGACCCAGCGGTCTCGAAGTGTCCGAGTAGCCCGGTGTAGTGCGGTACTAATAGATATATCATGAAGTCCATTCTCGCCCAGAAACTCGTAGGTCAACCGGGCAATTTCTACGCACAACTGATCATTTACCTCCCACAGCGTGCCTATAACGTGTCTGAACCCCGCTAGCTGGAATGCGCTCATCAAGTGGATGCTCTCGTCCGCCGAGTCATCGTCCAAGTTCTGGCCCGTCCCACAGGCGGAGAGATACGCGAGGAAGGGTGAGGCCGAGCGGACATTTGTATCCAAAATGCTCGCCACCGTCAAGGGGGAGGCTTGCCAGTCCTCAAGGCACAGTCGACTCTGTAGAGGGTCTAGGTCCGTCCCGCCGTGGCCGGCGAAGTGAAAGATGCGACATGCTGTTAACGCTGATAACGTATCCTCTCGGCAGGACCGTGGCTGCACAGGCGACAGGCCTGCCGAGACGCACACTGACTGCACGGCGGTGATCTCCTCGTCAGCGTGCCTTAGTGGACTCAAGCCCGGTGTCTCACTCATCGAGACGAGCACGACTCCCGCGCTTGACCCGACTCTTGTATCTTCATGTTGGCGCCCCTGCTGTCGAGTATTCGCGATGGCTTTGACGGACGAGCTATACGATGAGACGACCCTGTCTAAAGCGGTATTGCTACCAGGCTCTTTATGATACCCTGCTGCATGGAGTGGAAACGCACTCAGCGGCCCGGTCGGGATCCACCACACGCGTGGCCAGATGTTACCGGGCGGGGGACCAGTGAAGCTGAGGGCCTTAAGCACCGGTCTAACGACGACATCCCAGAGCCATTGCAGCGTCTCAAGAGTCTGAACCTCGTCGACCCGTTCGCGAACGGCTTGCAGAGATAGGCTTCGCAGCTCCAAACTTCGAACGCCAGATATTTCGATGATGAAAGCATCACACCGGTGGCGGCTCACATTGATGATAACGATCGGGCCTAGCTCTGCCGTCGCACACATCTCTGCTTCCGTCGGGGGCAGGAGGAACCGATCAAAACCAGGTTTCCTTCGAATCTCGTCTAAGAGTACGGGGAATTGGCTATTCGCGCGATGGCGTTGATCGGCCACGTTGACTAAGGTTGGGCGGAAAGAGGGCTCGGTAGATGCAGTGATATCGCGTGAAGTTGGTGCGTCAAGTTGCTGGCGGAGGTTCTCAAAAGACTGTGCTAGCTCCGGGTGTTGCTGTCGAAGTGCAAAGAGATCAGTGCGCAGATCGTTAAGGGAGCTTGAGAGGACTCCGCGACCCGTCTCAAGCAGCTCAATAGCTGAGACGGGGCCTTGGCCAACATGTAAAGCAATAGCCGCGGCATCTGCAGCGATACCCACGGCCTGGGATAGAAGGTGCCTTTTGTCGGAGGCTGATAAGACCAAAGGTGCGGAGAGGGGTATAAGGTTGACAGTCATCTTAGCGACGTGATACGCGCGGCTTCCACATTCGAGAATGCCTAGACGGGAGAGAAGTTCGCGACCCGAACGAATACGTTCAGCAACAGGGGATAAGTCGAACTCTAAAGCCGCTCTAAAACATTCCGTGGATTCTTGCATATCCGCTACCGCGGCGGTGCGCGAGAATCGGTCCCAGAGGCAAATAGCGAGGTTATGCAGCCATAACGCCCGGTCGGGGTGGTCGTCCGGTGTGGCATTAACTGCCTGCCTTGTAACGACGATAGCCTCTTCTAGGTCTGCCATAGCGCCGGTGTGCGAGTATCGGTCTTCTAGCCAGCTACCGATGTTACCTAGCCATCCCGCCCGGCGAGGGTGATCGTCCGGTATCGCTTTGACTGCCTGCCTGCAGAGGATAATGGCTTCTTCTAGGTCCCCTATCGCACCCGTATGCAAGAACCGGTCTTGTAGGACGGTTGCAAGGTTATTTAACCATATCGCCCGCTCGGGGTGATCATCCGGTGTCGCTTCGACAGCCTGCCTAGCGACGACAATGGCTTCTTCTAGGTCCGCTATCGCACCCGTGCGCGAGAACCGGTCCCCTAGCCGGACTCCGAGGGTACTTAACCGTCTCGCCCGGTATGGGCTATCGTCGGGGGTCGCTTCGACGGCCCGCCTAGCGGTAACAATAGCTTCTTCTAGGTCCCCTATCGCACCAGTACGTGAGAAGCGATCCCCTAATGCGCTACTAAGGTTACTTAATCGGCTGGCCCGATCGGGGTGGTCGTCCGGTGTCACGTCAAGTGCCTGCCTAGTAAAATTGATTGCCTCTTCCAGGTCTGCCGTGGCGCCGGTGCGCGAGAATCGTTCCCTTATCCAGATACCAAGGTTATTCCACCGTCTCGCCCGATCAGGGTGGTCGTCCGGTGTCGCGTCAAGTCCCTGCCTAGTAACGGCGATAGCTTCTTCTAGGTCTACCGTGGCGCCGGTGTGCTGGAACCGTTTCCCTATCTGGACTCCAAGCCTACTCAAGCGTGCCGGCCGGTAAGGATGGTCGGGCGGCGTCGCATCGACGGACTGCTTAGCAAGGACAATGGCCTCTTCTAGGTCTGCTATCGCTCCGGTCCGTGAGAATCGCGCGCCTAGCGAGAATACAAGGCTGTCTAACCGTCTCGCCCAGTCAGGATGGTCGGTCGGCGTCACATCGACGACCTGCCTAGAAACGACGATGGCCTCTTCTAGGTCCGCTATCGCTCCGGTACGCGAGAATAGCTGGCCTAGCAAGAATCCAAGGGTGTTCAACCGTCTCGCCCGGTCAGGGTCGTCCGGTGTCGCATCGACGGCCTGCCTAGAAACGACGACAGCCTCTTCTATGTCCGCTGTCGCTCCGGCCCGCAAGAATCGTTGGCCTAGCAAGAATCTAAGGTTGTCCAACCGTCTCGCCCGGTCAGGATGGTCGTCCGGTGTCGCATTGACGGCTCGCCTATCGGCGTTGATCCTTGCGTTGAGATCTACCATTGTACTAGATCTCGGATATTCTGACTTGATGCCGTCGTTCATATATTGGTTTTATTTGTGTTTCATCGCTTTTCATTACACTCGGCATAAACTATCGTGTATAAGGAATCTAACTACCTTTATGATTTGCTACGTGTATTAACCTGATCACTATGCGGTTGGCTATGCAATCTAGAGGCCTCCACTGCTCTGCAATACAACTCTGAAATGGCTACTCTCTAACTTTAGGTAGTAGTGTCTTGCTGCGCCATCAAGTGGTCGCATTCGTCTGCTGACCAACAGCCTAAATACCGGCTCGGGGAGATGAATAGTCCCGACCACGTCTTTCGTACGCTTCCAGACGGCGAATCCGATTTATAATTAGACATGTGCATGCATTCTCCATCATGCCCCATGTCGACTTAAGGCGGCTGCAGCCTAGCCTCGGTGGAGACCCCTGTTCTTTAGGGGGCTTTCTTCTGTTGCTCGATCACCGACCATATGGCAGCCAATGGTCACTATACTTTTACCGCTATAGCCCCCCATGTGGTGTGGAACCCCTGCTCGGCACCCAGCCCGCGTTAACGAAGCATAGTCGGCCGTGCCGACGATATGGCGGCCTCGGCGCTTCGCTTCCCGCAGCGTATAAAAATAGTACGAAAGCCAAACCGCAATCAACACGCTAAGTCGGGCCCGCCGTTTCGCGGGCCGTCGTGATGTGCGAAGTAGGAGCAACCCCAACTTCCAACCCCGTTGTCTTGCTGCCTGGCCGCTTTGTTAGGGTGCTGGTGCAGGCCCCAGGTCAGAAAATGGAAAAGCAGAAGATTCGGAGGAACTCCAGTGGGCCTCAGAGGCAAGGAAAGATAAAAGGAAGGATAGGGACCATATGATCAGATGATCAGACATGTTCATATCTTCTTTAGAGACGCCTGGGGCCATTGGTTTAGTCACGGAGTTCGTCGTCTAGTCTGCCCCCGTTTCTTTAGTTTGACAATGAGGAACACAGGGTTCCTCCCACATCGCTGCCTCCCACGGTAACTTGCACGACTTGAGAAACAGTCTCGCGCCTACGAATTCCATCTCCAAGGACTCAAACATCTACTAGGATTGCGGTTGTGGGAGTTAAGTGTGGGCAGGGCCCGTCCCCTGACTTGCACAACTGCCGCTGCGCGTGGCCTTTGGTGTGTTGTTTCGCCCCCCACAAACTAACGAAGGAACGGTTTCCGGATCGCCCTTACGAGGTAGGGAGCTGCTCTAGTCATGCTGCGACTAAGCTAACTATATTGCAGTATGATGCGTAGGTCCGTTGGTCTAGGTCGACCATTGTAACGAGGGCTTCTTGCAACCTCGGAGAAAGGGTAGGTACCAAGTAGTGGATTTTGTGAGCGTCGGGCCTAAGGAGTCCTCCAGCCTCCATGAGGCATTTGTCGAACTGGGAGGTAACGTGCGAACGTTACGGTTTGTTTGAGGGTTCGTAATTGCAATAGAGCCCTTTGTTTGTAGAAGGGGTCTTGCAAGATACGTTTTACTTCCTAGATGAGCCGGCGAGGTCGAAATCCTCATTCTCGGCCTACGTGTGGGTCCAGGTAGCGATATTCGTTTTCGCTTTCTTCTGTATCCTGCTCAAGACATAGAAGAATTGCGCCTTCTGCGAGCCGATGATGTGCCCTTCTTTGTCGAGCTTAGCGGTCATTTCTTGAATCCAACTCAGGAGGGCTTGCTGGGACCCCGTGCCGTCATATGGTTCGGGGTGCCCAATTTGCTGCCGACCTGGGCTAGCTAGCTGCGTAGGGGCCGGGCATGGCGCGGTTGCCTGGTTATTTCCCAACCGGGAAATGGCTTCTTGTTGCTGATGGATTGTTGCCTGCTGTTCTTCAACGAGATTCCGTACGCGCTGAAGTTCAGTGCAGCGAGGACTTGGTCTATTGGTGGCGGTTGCGCTTGCAGTTGCGCTTGTGGTAAGTTCGGGGTGCCCCCGATTGAAAATCCGTCGTGACGGTCCAGTCACATGTGCCCGCACAAACCAGTGACCACATACCAACGGGACAAAGGAAACGGATTGCCGAGCAATGCTCGGCAAACGGACAACGGAACGGGAGGACAAAGGCAAGGCAAACGCATCACCGAGCGCGGCTTGGTTGAGGAAACAAAGGACAACAGAAATAGAAGGCAAACGGCCTTGGGATGGAATAGAAAGAAAGGTAATGGATTCGGCGAGTTACAGCATAAATGGAAGCAACTCGCCGGCAGTGTGTTTAGTTTAGTTCTTCTTCTTCCGTTTGTTGTTCTTTCAACTACCTTACAATCAATCGAAGTTAGAAGCTTATATCTAGACTTTGAACTTAAGAATAAACTGGTATTGTCTATACTGAAAATCCAAGCTTGCAGAAATAAAGTAAACACGAATTGTAACTAGTCTTATAGAACCAATGCGCCTACGAATAAAATTAGTGGTAATTAAAAGCATTAATGCGCCAAGAAGGCGCAATTGATATATTGATGTCAATGATTTCAGAGCGACTGGCGGTGGGTTTACTGGTCCGGGTCGCTTAGTAACACGCTTGTGCGGTCGATGCTTCGCATCGAGACAGTCCTACTGCCGGCGATGCCAGAGAGAGCGCCGGAGCGTGCTCCGAGGGAGGCCTACCTGTGGGGCCGCTCCGACAGCACGACACGGCCAGTCCCGCCAGTCTGCACCGCCTGCGCTAATAAACCACATGCGATTGCGGCGCTGGCGCTTCAGGCACCTGAGTTCAGATGGGATGCAGGATGGCCCCGCGCCGCAGTGCAAAGCGCGGCCTGCAGCTCATCGTCGCCAACGCGCAGGGCTGGGTGCCTTTCGCCCCAATGCCTGGACTCGTTGGCGCGAGGGATCGCTTGGACGGACGCCGAGCACGCGAGCAGGGCCCGTCAATCCCTCGGCCAGGCCAGGGAACGGTCAACTCGCAGGCCGATCGCGGGCTCGAGGGGCTCTACTAATCGACGAGCAGTGGCCTAGAACGGCAGCTCAGGGCCCGCCGGCGGGTGGGCGCAGGTCCACCCAGGCACTGTATGACCCCACTGTAGGGTCGTCGAGCATGGCACTTCCCGTAGGAGGCCAGGCCAGGGAGCAGAGAGCGCGGCGAAATGCACACCCCGCACTAGGCGGAATCGGGAAGAGGGGCTCCCTCGCTCCGACCGTGACCGACTGTTGGCGAGCCTGCCGTGGTGGTGGTGACTGGAGACTGACTCTTCGCTTTGAGGCTTGACTTTTCGTCCCTCTGCTGGTCCTCTGCTCGTCTGCCCTCTTGCTCCCGCTCCCGCTCGTGCTGCCCATCGCTCCCGCTGCGCTGGTGGCCCGGAACTGCATCTCTCCTCTGCCCATTGCCTTTCTCTGTGGCTTTGGTTTCTCCGAATCGGCACCCGTTTTTGTCCAGAGAAGCCCCTCTCCGGCCCCGACGCACACCCCGTCGACGCAAGACGCAGTCGCAGTCGTAGACATCTCCCCCCGGTCTGCCTGCGCTCCATCTCCATACCTGCTTGCGGCCTCTAGAAAGCATGGCGCAGAACGGCATCGCCGAGAACGGGTCGCCCGACCAGACGCACACTCAATCGCAGCGCTACTTGAGCACTCGCGGCGAAGACGCTGGCGTAAGTTCCTGCTCTTATGTCCCTGACCCGGCATCTTGCGCCCTTGTCACTGTCTATGCTCTCCTCCGTCCTTCTTCTGCTACGGAGTAGAGCTCCATATCGTCACAGGAACACTCCCTGCTCCTCTCTTCGTCCTCCTGCTGCTGCTTCAGACTTTGTCCAGCTGACTCTCGTCGCCCAAAAGTTGTCATTCGAGGAGGTTGTGCTCAAGGGTCTCGCTACCGATGGCGGCCTCTACATCCCCGAACAGATCCCCCAGGCGGCCTCGTGGCAAAGCTGGAAAGATCTGACCTATTCGGAGCTCGCGTTCCAAATCTTCTCCCTCTACATCTCCCCGTCTGAGATCCCTTCGGCCGATCTCAAGGACATCATCAACCGAAGTTACTCGACGTTCCGCAGCAAGGACGTTACCCCCCTAATTCACCTTCAAGAGAACCAATACCTGCTCGAGCTCTTCCACGGCCCGACCTTTGCCTTCAAGGATGTTGCGCTGCAATTTCTTGGCAACCTGTTCGAGTACTTCCTTGTCAGGAAAAACAAGGGGAAGACTGGAAAAGGTACGTGATGCCGTTGCGGGCGTTCCTGATCTGCGGACCATGCCACAAGTACCCAGTGGACTCGTCTGGATAGATTGGAATCGTTTGTCCTCTCCGGATACTCAGAAGCTCACACCTCCGCAGATCGACACCACCTGACGGTTGTCGGCGCCACGAGCGGCGACACGGGTTCCGCTGCCATTTATGGCCTGCGCGGAAAGCAGGATGTCTCCGTCTTCATCATGTACCCGAAGGGACGCGTGAGCCCCATCCAGGAGCTGCAGATGACTACCGTTCCCGACAAGAATGTCCACAACCTCGCCATAACAGGAACCTTTGATGACTGTCAGGTAATTCAGCTTGAAATCCGCCCCTGTTGGCGGAATAGACTCTGACATCGTATCATAGGATATCCTGAAATCCATCTTGGGCGATGCCGATGCCAACAAGTCGCTGAACCTCGGCGCCGTCAACTCCATCAACTGGGCACGAATTCTGGCCCAGATTGTCTACTACTTTCATTCATACTTCTCTCTCGTCAAGTCTCAAGCCGACTTCAAACTTGGCGACAAGCTGCGTTTCGTGGTTCCCTCGGGCAACTTCGGTGACATTCTCGCTGGCTACTTTGCTATGCGCATGGGCCTCCCGGTTGAGAAGCTCGTCATTGCCACCAACGAGAACGACATTCTGGACCGTTTCTGGAAGTCGGGCAAGTACGAGAAGAAGAAGGCCGAAGGTGCCGAGGCTGCCGGAGGTCTTGCCATTGACGGAGCCCTGGCACACGCCGACGGCGTCAAGGAGACGCTCAGCCCTGCCATGGACATTCTCGTCTCGAGCAACTTTGAACGTCTTCTCTGGTTCCTCGCCTACGAGTTTGCCGAAACCGCCAAGATGGACGACGTCTGGAACAAGAAGCAGGCAGGTCAGGAGGTGAGCAAGTGGCTTAAGGAGCTCAAGACGACGGGAGCCTTTGGCCCAGTCTACCAAGACGTGCTCAAGTATGCCAAGCGAGACTTCGAAAGCGAGCGCGTCGACGACACCGAAACCATCGACACCATCCAGGCCCTCTACCGCAAGGTTGGCTACATTCTGGACCCCCATACTGCTGTCGGTGTCGCTGCGACACTGAGATCTGTTGAGCGAACGGGCCCCAGCGTCCACCACATCTCGCTTTCGACTGCCCATCCCGCAAAGTTCTCCGGGGCCGTCGACATGGCTCTCCGAGGCGAGGAGGGCTTCGACTTTGAGAAGAAGGTGCTGCCGACCGAGTTTGTTGGCCTGGACAAGAAGGAAAAGAGGGTCACTGACGTTGCCAACGACTGGCAAACGGTCCGCGACCTGGTCAAGGCTGAGGTGGAACGGGAACTCTCAGAGGCGTAGAGAAGCATCATGGACAACGGAAGTCACACATAGACACTTGCGCACGCGAAAGGGTGAAGGGATGGGAGTGGATGTTGATTGAAAGAAGGGGCATGGCGTATCTTGACTGGCTCCTTTCTATGTACGTACGTTTCCGTTCACATTTTCTCTCTTTTACTCAGGGACCCAGCGAAGTCGAATGGGGCGGCGGGCTGGATTTATCGGTGTCTCAGCATTCCTCCGGGCCATTGCTGGATGGAGAAATTTCCTAATTTACAGGTGGGCATTCAAGAAGCGAGTAGATGATGGTACAATTACGAGAACGCACGAGGAGGCTGGTTATGTGATGGATACAGTTACGCGCCCCAGGAGATTTGGTTTGCCAAGACGCAAAAATCAGAGCAGGAAGCCGCGCGCTGCGGACGATGCCCGTTTCTGTTCATTCGCCAAGCACTTTGCGCGTCTTTCCCTGGCAGTACGGTGCTTGTGGGCTTGTGGCTTCATACGCCAGCCCACCCCAATGGCTGCGCTCGTAGTTACCGACGTTGTTGCCCTCCAACCGTGGCGACCTCTCGCTGCCAGGGCTCTATGCGTATGGGGGTTGAAGGCATCGCCAAAGGCAGTGGGTATCATACAAACTGGGCGCAGCAAGGGTCCCTAGTCGAGCCCGCAAGCCCAGTAGGTAATTTGGCGCCACTCTGCTGACTGCCACCCGATGTCGGCAGTTGGACCCATTCGGCGGGGATCCAATTGACTCTTATCGTACTCCGTACTTGCTGCCTTTTAGCCCTGCTGGCGATGACGCTTGACGAGCTGTGCGACTTTTTGTTCCGTGGCTGGCTTTGGGCAAGTACCGAGCACAGCATTCGTTACAGGGCGGTACAAGCAACGAGCAAGCTTCCAGGGAGACACACACATCACCTACACGCCATTCCTGCCAGAGATGCGTTCCCCAATGGTATCTCATTTTCCTCTTCTGCAGCTATTACCATGCTCGAACCCCGCCTCGCGGGTTACAAGGGGCGGCGAGGACGAGGCCATTCTGCCCCAGCACGTCATGATGCATGCGGCCCGCATCTCCTAGGCCAAATGAGAAAATGTAAATAAGTTGTTAAAACAGAGCTGAAAACCTGACATGTCCCGATCTCGTCTTCGTCGTTTCTTTGTTATTGTTCTTACATCAAAAGGCCCTGGCCTTGCCGTCCTCCTTGATCCGCTTCTTGACGAACTCGAACGAGGAGAAGAAGATGGCGTTGACCAGGCAGGACCGGCTCATAGACACGCCCAGGCCGCGGTACATGTGGCGCTTGAAGAACTCAATCTTGGGCGCGGGTGCGGCCATCTCGCCTCGCGAGCAGAGCAGCGAGTTTCTCTGGTAAATGCTCTTGGCAGAGTCGATCGGATCTACATGCCTGTCAGCCGCAGTGCTTCGATGGGAGCACAAGAGCTCGGCCCACTCACAGATCAAAGCCCATGACACAAGGCCGCACATGCCCCCGGCGGCAACGACGGCCAGCTTGTTGCTATTTGGGCTGTCGCCGGCAAAGGTTGTCCCGAGTTGCTTGCCGCTCTCGTACACCATGAAGTAAATCGATGTACCCAAAGTATCACGCACTGCGCACCATGGTCAGCAAAGGCATTGCATCCCCCGAGCACCCCCAGGATACGTACAGAGATGTAATCGCAAACCAGAGTAGAGCCCCAGGATGCCTCGATGCTTGACGATGTTCCCCATCGTTTTCAAAGTCCCCTTGTTCTGGTAGCTCGACGCCAGGGCACGGCTCTTCTTGCAATTGCCTGCTCGATCGGCGAGTAGCACCGAGACCTGCGCACTGAGCTTGGCCAGCTCGAACGGACAGGCCAGGAAGGTTATGACGGATCCCGCCGTGGCGCCGGCCGCGCCGAAGCAAGCGATCGAGTAGAGGTTCGGGTAGTTTCCGGGTGTGTTGACGTGTCGAATAATGTCGTATCCGAAGTTCTTCTTGAACCAGTTGGAGTAGGCGTATTTCGCTCGCTGGTAGATGGAAAAAGAGACGGTGCGGACGAGGGTGATGCTAACCATGGGCGCAGTGACACCTGCGGAACGACAGCCGGTCAGCCAAGCTCACGGAAGGGTACCTACGTGCCGAGCCAGCAACTCGGGGCGACGAATTGTGATACATTGACAGCGCAGAAAGGGGATCGGGCAACGACGGGGTGGCGGGGGATGCCCACCTCGAAAGAATCCGGCGAGCTTCTCGGTCTGGTATGTGTGCTTGACGCAGTCGAGGAAGCCGCGGTAGTGATGGGTCTGCATGCGAGTCTTGACGCTGTCGAGCGGGAAAGCAGCCAACGTGGAGAAGACGCTCGAGGAGCTGGCCGCTATCTCGGTACGGTAGCGCCAAACAAACGAGTTGGCCCTGTCCCTTGTTCCCCCGGTCTGAGGAGGCATGACTGCTGACGCGTTGAGGCGGCCTGTAACATCTTGGTGACCACTCGTGGCCTCAGCAGTCATGCTTTAGGGGCGCGGCGAAGGGGTAGGGCTCGTCCCGGCGATGGGACGCCCGCCCGCGGAGGGGGGGAGAGGAGGAGGCGAGGCGAGACGAGGCGAGATGCAGCTGGCGACGACGGCCCCGGCGCGTTCAGACTGCGGCCTACAGCGAGACCGGAGTCTGGGGCGCGGACGCAGCACGGCCGGTCGCCAGGAGCCGCAGGTCCATCAAGACGCCCTCGGGGCGGCGGGAGGACGTCGATGCAACGGAACGGAAGCTATGCGAGGTGGTGTCGGCGGCGAGGGCTGGGGAGCGGCGTGACGGAGGGGCTCCCTCTGGTGAGACGACGTCGAGGGAGCGAGGGCGCGACGTGTCGGGCCGCAGTGGGCCGTCGGCGATGATGGGCGTGGAGGATGAGGACTGGAGGAGACGAGGAGAGATTGAAGGTGCGGAGTCGAGGGATGGAAGCAGATCAGCGAGCGAGGTGGAGCTGGATGGACGGGACGGTGAGGGGTGTCGAAGGCTAAGAGTTAATAGCAGCACTCGTACGTTTGAGTGAGTGAGTGCATCGGCGCTGGCTGGCTGGGCTAGCTAAAGGTGCTCCGTAGGAGGGTGTCAGAGCTTCCCCCCCGCAGGCGTCGATCGCGTCGCCCCCAGCCCAGCCCGGGCCCAGCCCACCTCAGGCTTTGGGCCACCGGCAGCGCACACATTGGGCGCCCCCTACAGCCGCCGCGGGGGGGACGGGCCACGGCGATTCAACGGTCGCGGTGGCGTCTCGCACCGCAAGGTGGTGCTTCGTCGCCGGCGAGTCGCAGGCCATCTCGCGCCCACCAAACGCGCAGCCAGTCTTCTGCCGGAGTTACCTGAGCGCTACCTACCTACTACCTATATTACCTGCACAGTCACGAACGACAAAAAACCACGACGCCCTCCCTCTATCGTGGGAGGTACATTGGTCACATGCCACGATGCCCTGTCCAAAGCGCGGCGCCCGCCATTGACGATGCCACCGCGCTCCTGCACGCCGCACATGCCTGGGCATCTGGGGTACGGAGTACGAGCACGCATGGGCAGCTCTCACAGTCCCACCTGCGCGCGTCATTCCCTTCCCCCCGCAAAGGACGAGGCAATCGTCGGCTCAGGGACATGGCGCCATGCGACATACCCACGTACTCGTGTCGCCATCGTCAACGGGCTGCCAAAACTAGGCGCGGGTGCCGCCGGCTGTACAGGTCAGGTAGTAGGTAGGTAATTATGCCACACCCAACCTCAACGTCACCAAGGGGGCGAATAACGAGGCCCGGGTTCCCAGCAATTCCGCTGGATTCAGTTATCGGTACCAAGATTGCACAGTATGTAAGCTTGCGTCCCCTCAGCCAACACCGACGGGCTACCTGATACTGCGGAACAAACAGGACGTGTCCGTTCGTTTGGGGCGGCACAGTCTCCCATGGGGAGCTCGCCACCACCGTCCAGCAGGAGCTTCACGTGAGTGAGCCTCTCCAGCAGTGCTCGGAATTGCCTCTGCCCGGTCGGCATTGGGCGACAACACCAAGGTTGCCCTTCTTTCCAACGACATCAGCTTGATCCGTTCAAGCCCCCGCCGTTTCACTCTCTGCCGCTTCTGGTGTGTCTACACCATCAGCCAGCGTCGTGCTCGACGATGTCTGGATGCCAAGCGACGCTTCCAGTCGCTCCTCCTCCTTCCTTTGACGAATCGCCTCCGTCTCGCTCCTCAACTTGTCCAAGTTCCATACATCGTCGTCGTCATCTTCAGAATCGTCCTCGTCGCGCCACTTGCCGCTCTCAAACATAGCACGACCAGTGTTCTCCTTGGCCTTGCGGGCCTGCTCTTCCGCCGCCTTCTTGTCGAGGCGCTCCTTCTTCCACTTGGCAAACGACTCGGGCGTGACGGGAGTCAAGTTGCCCGTAAGCTTGTGTCGCTCCGATTCTAAAAAGTCCTCGAGAGTCAGAGTCTTGAGCGGGGACTTGTCCATGAGTGCCTTTTCTGCCGCTCTTTGCTCCTTGGTCTTGAGGACAAACCTGTATCCCACGTTAGATATTAAAGCGAGGCGTGTGTCGGGGAGAAGCGTCAAAACATACCCAGGAGGCAGAGCATGCCGGTACATGCATTTGTCTGCACCGTTGGGGCAGACCCAGAACCAGCCGTACTTGCCATCCTCAATGGCCGAGATGAAAAACTTGCACACTTTCTCCGTCGTCGTCTTTTGGTTGCCCTTCTTGGACAAGACCACTTTGCGCAGCTGTTCCTCATCCCAGTCGGCAGAGGTTTCCTGCTTCTTCTTTTCCGCTTCGTCCTCCTGTCTCGAGTCCGAGTACAGGTTCTTCTTCTCCGTCTTGCGTTCGATGGCCAGGTCGTGCGAGAACTTGCACTTCTTGCCCTTCTCACAGTCGCCCTTCTTGTAGAAAATGCAGAGCACCGTCTTAGGGTCCACGCCGAAAGGAACCTTTTGTATCTGAGCCGGCTTGTTCAGGAGCGCGGCGGCTTCCTTCCTGGCCTCCTCGGCGGCCTTCTTCTCCCGCTCCCGCGCAGCCTTCTCGGCCGCCTTCTTCTTCTCCTCGGCGCTGCCACCGGACTTGAGGTTGGAGGTCATCTGGGCGATGTGCTTCTGGGCAACGGCTCCTTTCTTGTTCTTCATGCCGAAAGTCCGGTCCTCGACCTGCTTGGAAGCCGACGGCTTCTTGCCGCCAGCCTTGGGCTCGGCTTTCTTGGGAGGCATGGTGGCGGATGGGCGAGGTATCCGACAAGAGGAAAAAAATCAAGTCGCTAATCAGGGCAATATATGTTTGTTCGTAATGCGTCTTCCGCGGCCCTCAAAAGCAAGCGATGGTGGAGGGTCCGCCTTGTCGTCGTCGATGTCGCGGATGGCTTGGGAAAAAAAGAATGGTCCTGGCGTTTCGTCACTTTTGGTGGGCTGTCTTCTTGGTTGGTGGATGAAGTCACTGCGATCACGTGCCGGACCCTCATTCAGCCATCAAACGAGGGGCAGTGTGCCGCTCTGGGGTACGAGCAGATAACGGGCATCCCCCACGGGAACAAGCAGCTTGTGTGCGCAATTGGTGGTCATTTTGGTCTTTTATTCTTGATGCAACCTCATCTACCGACTCCGAAAGGTTGCATATCTCAGCAAGTGTCCTTTATCTGTCGTAGGCGTTCACAGGATGCAAATGGCCAAGTACAAGACGTTGGAGTTTCGACGAGTAAGACACGGAGAGTAGGCTAAGCCCGATTGGTACATCGGCCCGGCCGCTCGACGCGGCTCCACGAAAGCTCCAGCTGTCCTCCTAGCCATCTTCATGTCCGGCAACCGTCCCAAGGTATCATCGCAAACATCCTGCCACCACAGCTGGTCAGTTGACACCCTGACTCCTTACCATGCAATTCGCTTTGGAATATTAACAGGCGGTTGTGCAGCCATATATAGGCGGCAGCGAATCCATCGTTCAGGTTGGCCTGCCGAAGAACCGCCAAGATGATTTCCGATCGCGACCTCTTCACCCTCGCCATCTTCCTCGGCGCTGCGTCCATGGTTCTCATCGTACTCTACCACTTCCTCGAGGTCAACGCCCTGCCGGAATCACCAGTTGTCAACAAGGCGGAGTAATCAACGGCAGGATGAAGCAGCAAAAGGGGCAACGCGAGCCAGCAGCCAGGCCAACCTCTTACGTCTGCGCAAATACGACATCAAGGCGTCTTTAAGCACGATTAAGCGAACCAATCGGCCCATTTCACGAGCCATGCACTGTCCAGCTTTGTAGAGAGGTTACGGGGAGGCGCTGACGGAGCCGGAAGATCGGATCTCTGCCGCGGCCAGAGACAGCGCTGGATTGGCCTCAGACCGAAATACTGCCAGTATTCCATTATTTCGCAGGCGGCCGAGGGTGAAAATCGGCAAAGTTGGGAACAGGGCGTTAATGTATATGATATCCCGGCCATCAAAGAAGAAGCGCAGTGGCGCAATACCAAGCACCGAGCTGGTGGCACAGCATGCAATTTGAGCCGCTCTTCACTTGTCCTCGCTTTTCGTTACCCATGCCATCAAAATCCTGTCGCAGTACTGATTAACCGAGAACAATAGCCTTCAGTTGGTGCATTTTCCCTGGGCTACGAACAAGGCAATTCGCGTAGTCCCCAGGGGCTGGATGACTATTCCGTACCTAGAGCTCCACTGGCCTATGAGTATGGCTCCTTACGGAGTACATATCAAGAGAACTCTCATCGAACCGTGTACTTCTGCCGCGATTAAGCAGAGTAACCTACCACAAACCGAACTACTCAATGACGGATGGTGTCCGATTCGGATGTAATGATCGATCACAATTGATTTCACTGCATGATTTGGGGTGCAATTCAATAGATTCGTGACCATCGAGGTCTCTTGATACTGCCTCAATTCCTCCTCAAGTCAGGTCTAGGCCATCCACCGGTTACCCTTCACCGCCAAAGTACGACGAGCTTATAATTTTTCCCTCCCAATCAATATTGCGTCTGGGCGCCAAAAGACGTCTCAACGTATCTCAGTCCTCGTAGAGGACCAAGCACCGGACCTCAATTGACCGGCGCCTGGGGTACTTTTCGGGAGCATTGTGGTCTTCAAATGCACCGTGCGCCAAGCCCACGACGGCGTCGTTGTTTTCCTTCGCAGAGTCGAAGTCGACGAAGATGAGGGCTTCATCGGGGGCCAGGTTGCTTACATAGTAAAAGCTGAAGTGCGACTGCGGCCGCAGAGCCGTAAAGTGTGTCTTGTAGTTGTTCAAGGTGAAGATGGGGACCGTGTCCCGGTCGTACATGACGTTGCGCGAGTCGACAAACGCCAGCGGCCACTGTCTCACGACGTCGCCGATGGGCCGCCAGACATTGACGATTCCCCATCGCTTGCCGAGCCAGCGGGAGGCTTCCTCTTCGCCCAACACGCGGCGGAGGTTGACTTTCGCCGTTTCGGCATCGTTGTCCATGTGGAAGTTGGGAAGCGGCTTGCTCGAGAACTTGTAAGGGTCGTGGACGTTGGTGTTCTGCTTTGCTGTCAGTACAAAAGGGCCAGTAAGATATGCATGAGATGAAGTTTTACCTGCTCTATTCGGCGATGGCGGTAATTGTATGCTATCGCCTTGACTGCCCCGGTCCTCTCTTTTACCAACTGCGCACACTCATCAAAGTATGGGCCCCGGACGAAAGCCTCAACCTCGCCGGGATCTCGTGCGAGCAGTTTGTCTTCGGATAGCACCGTTGGCGCGTGAGCCCACTCGACGCCCTCAATGGCAAGTGTCGTCTGCGGCTCAAAGTGACGCAGATCCGTGATGTCAACCACCTTCTCGAGGCTGGGCCCGAAGTTGGTCTGATGCTCCTCGCCCTTTTTGAAATTCAGAAAGGCAGGCTTGCCATCCTTGGTTGGGCCGAGGAAACGGATGGTTCCCTTAGTCTTTCTGGGTGTTTGCCACGGAGCAGGCTCGAAGGGCTTGCTCCGCATCCACGTCGGCGTGTTCGTTGATGCTTGGGGGGCTTCACCATGGAGAGTGGCCTGACCTCGTATCGAGGTCACACTTGAATATCCAAGGCGGCCCAAGCCCTTGACGGACGGGCGAGCAGTGGCTGAGAGCATTGTGGGATAATAAACAAGCCTTGCAGCCCAGTAACGGAAAGAAAAGGGGACACAGTGAAAAATCAAGGAGGTATCTACGCGGTCTTGTAAACGAGCTGTATTTTCCTCTATATCAAAGCCATAAGCTCAACCACATCCTCTTTAAATCATCAGACTGCGTGAGGGGGTGGCGGCAACAATACTGCATGCCTTCTCCTAAGTTGGCATGTACGCTTATGTGGCCAAGACTGCTCGACGCGGAGAAACAATCAAAGGCGTAACCCCCACGTCGAAGGAACAAGGATCTCAACATACTGGTAATAGGTTGATGCGTTCAGCTGATGTCTTCTGCTGGTGATGTGGATGCCTTGGGCCTGTGGACACATACGCGCTTACCAGCTCGTCACAGAATCCTACAGGTTGCCGGCAAAGTTATGTGAGAAGTGCCCGGTTTTGTGGGAACTGATGCATCATGGGTAGAGTGACGAGTTGATCAATGTTGCCGGCGGAAAGGTCCCGTCCGGCAACCATGAAGCAGAGTCATAGTCAGTCTGCAGTTTCTGGCCCCGCCTGCTCACAGCACTGCATATGTTTACATCTTCACATGCGCCTGCGCCTCATTCATAATCATTTTCCGTCTTGGCCCGACGCCGGCACACGCGTCGCCTGTACCCTTATCCAGACGCGGCAAGTTGAAGAGGCAAATCCGGAGCTCCGAAGCTTATTTTGCACCGAGGAACTGGGTGAGCCGCGCTGAGCGTCACTGATACGACACTGCACCAGTACCACCTGAAGAACGCTAACAAAGAGCACGCAGTCGGTTACTACTCTCTGCCGGTGGGCGGCGTGAGATTTAGAGCTTCAAGTCAACAAATAGCCAGAAGATATGCCTATAACAGGGCAGGTGTCATCATATGTGGACCTTGAAGCAGAGGGAGCATGCGTGTTGATCTTCCTGTCACGAAACCGCTACTCATCTGCAGTGCTACGCTACAGGTTGCTGATCCAGTGTTGAATCAGCGCTGCTGACTGTTCCACTCTGATTTCCTATCTGTTCATAGGCGCATATTGTTTTCAACGGATACTGTGTCCCGTGCAAAAACCAAACTGGGTCAGGACGGAGAGATTTTGACAGCTGACTGTCATCATTGGTGGAAGCAGAGGATCCTATAGGATCATGTCATCACTATGTGCACGGTGAACGGCACATGAGCCGAATTTTCCGCGTACGATGCACACAAGAAATTTCTAATGACGCAATTGTTGTCGACATGCATGCCGTACGTAGCCTCGTCTATGAGTAAAGTGTCTTGGAGGTTGTCCAGCGCGCAAGCTACATGTAAATGTTCAGGTTATCAGCCACCCGGCAGCTATTCTAGTTCAGGCTACATCGCCCGCCAGAGAAGATGTCGCGCATAGTACTCCGTACGGGGCAACGGAATCATCTATCAAAGCTACCTAGGAAAGTGGATATATCTATTAACCCGATATAGCCGACTGCATGCCCTCGCTACGTATGAGAATATCTGTGCAGATTTATCTCCACTGGGAGGCCGACGTGGCCCCCTGTTTCTGCAAAATTACCCGACGGGCCCGTGGAGGAATACTTTGCGGAGAAGTAGCATTAGGTGATGGAGTCATTACAGAAAAAGTAGGCACTGATTCTTGTGCTCACATTCTCGAGCAATGCATGAAGATAACAAGTTCGAGACAGGGAACGGATTTGCACTCAAAGGGCCGGCACAGCAGCTGAGTTTCTGCAGAAAAATCAAGGATAGAGACGCTGTGTTAGCTCTCGTGATACCGCACTTGCATTTCTGTTGAAGCAGCCGAGTTTATCCGTTCGTCGTTGCCGAATGCCCTTACAAGGGGTAACGCTAGAGGACCCGTCAACGGGCCGCGGGCCGGGGACGCTGACGGGGCGCTGACGGATCGACCAAGCACGGAGGCCGGTGTCTGCATCTAGTAACTGGCTCGAGCTGTGCCAAGGCGGGCCGGCCCAGAGATACGCGGTCAGGACGGGGCTGGACCGGACGTCGCGCGGACCGCATCCAACGATTCGTGCGATTGCGTCGCGCCGCGTTTCCGGCGGCACAAAGAGCCTTATTAGCTAACACCGGCCTCGTCTTACATGTAGGCGCCTATATTTTCATCCTTGGCGGTGCTTTAAGGTAGCAGTCGGTCTGGTTCCGGGCGCTGCGCCACCAGATCGCATCCTTGCTTGGTAGCAGCTTGCGAATCCGTCTTATGTGCGTCAGTGCCCAATGGGACCGCACAGATTGCGCATCGTCAGACGTACAGTGTTGTTCCTCCATATGCAGGAACCAGGTGGCCAAAGTGCCGACATGATAACGCTATCCGTTGGCTTGGTTTACCGAGTATTGATCCATGCTTGGACATCGTCCGGATGCACACATCTTGCTCTTGCCTGAAGGGCGTGCGGAACATGACACTTACAGGACTGCAAGTCCTCTCTTGCCTCTATACTGAAGCCGCAAAATCACCGTGCCGAACATGCCTGGGATGTCGGTGGAGCAGGTGGGTTCTGCCGAGGGTTCGTTTGCTTACTTGCGTTGCCCCAGTCATCCATCATCCACTTCACCACTTCGACGTGGGGGTTTTCGTCGCATCGCCCTTCAACCCCTGCCTCTCGCCATCACATCTGGAGCTCCAAGCTGTCACCCCTCGTCACCCCGCCATGCCCCTCGTGCAAGACGGAGATACGGCTTGCCGTGCTTGGTATTTCTACTATCTGCTCTCCAAGGCGGGCACAATGTCTCATCGCGATATGATCCCAGGCCGGAATACATTGACAAGCCCCCATTATCCGTCCCAACTCCTCCGCAACAATGTCGACCCAAGAACCAGTCGTCGCTTCACGTGCATCTAATGATGAAGTGCTGTCAGCATCAGACAATCCAAGCTCTTGTAAGGAGAGCAAGGAGAGTAAGGAGAGCATCAACCCTGCATGCCCAAGCCAGCATGTCCAGGAGGCAGAGCTTCTGCCGCCCTACTCCATATACACGTCGCGGCAGAAGAACTTCATTGTCTTCATGTCGGGACTAGGCGGCTTCTTCTCGCCCCTGTCTGCAAACACATACCTCCCGGCCATCCCAGCCCTGACCAGCTTTCTCGATGTGTCACCCTCATTGATCAACCTCACTGTGACTGCGTTCTTGATCTTTCAGGGGCTGGCGCCGTCCTTTTATGGTGACCTTGCCGACATCGCCGGCCGGCGGCCGGCATATCTGATTTCTTTCATCATTTACATCGCCGCGAATATTGGCCTGGCCACACAGTCATCGTACCCGGCCTTGTTCATCCTAAGATGTCTCCAGGTATGATAGCTCCAAACCATCCTTAGGGTAGTTGTATCTAACGTGATCACAGAGTTCCGGCTCCGGTGGTACGTACGCATTGAACAGCGGCGTCATCGCTGATATATCCACCACGGCCGAACGTGGCAAGTATATGGGCGCCGCGCAAAGCGGAATCATGGTAAGCTCACATCATGCCTGCATGTAATGTTTCATATGCTAAGTAGCATTTCCGCAGCTCGGGCCAGCAGTCGGTAAGGCCCAGTCAACGTGTCTTCAGAAGCCTAATGTCCGTGTATTGACTCCACGACAGGACCTATTCTAGGTGGTCTCCTGGCTCAATATTTAGGCTGGAGATCTATATTCTGGTATGCTAGATATGCCAACATCCCGTGAGAATACTTCTCAGTCACTAATCAGGATACAGGTTTCTGACTATCGTATGTTCACTCTGAGAACCTGAAGCGAGCTGGCTTCAAATGTTGCACAGGGCTAATAATAACAGTGCGGCGGCGTATATCTCATCGTGTTTGCCATTGCCGTTCCGGAAACCGCCAGAAAGGTGGTTGGAAATGGCTCCATCCCGCCATCTGCGTGGTGGAGTCGGTCTGTGTTGAACGAGCTTGCTCGCCGGAAAGCCGCAGCTCGCAACGTCAACGGCACGGCATCCGCAGTGCAACCCACCCCCCGGAAGCTGAGGTTCCCGAACCCGCTAAAGGCACTGTTGATCATTGCAGAGAAGGATTGCGCAGTAATACTTCTCTACAATGCCATCGTCTATGCATCGTGGTACACCGTGACGGCCAACTTGTCCTCCCTGTTGTCGAACATCTACGACCTCGACACACTTCAGATCGGACTGTGCTATATGTGAGTATTCCCAGAAGAACTTGTACAATGTTGTGGAAAGACATTCTAATATTTAAGTCTTAGTCCCTTTGGTGTCGGGGCAGCGCTCTCCATTGTGGCCAATGGATACATGCAAGACTGGAACTATGCACGGGTGGCTCGCGCCAACGGCTTCCCCATCGACAAGAAGCGGGGAGATGACTTGGCCAAGTTTCCCATCGAGAAGGCACGAATTACTATTGTTTGGCCGTTCTTATACGTGGGTGCGGCAGCGACCATCGGCTTCGGCTGGGCCGCCGACACGCAAACGCATATCGCAGTCCTGCTGGTCCTCACATTCCTCATGGCCCTGTTCCTCACCGCATGCTACAACAGCATGAACCTCCTGCTCGTTGACCTGTATCCTAATTCGCCTTCGACGGCCTCTGCTGCAAATAACTTGACAAGATGCCTGATGGCGGCCGGAGGTACCGCTGTCATCGAGCCCATGATTCGCGCCATGGGCATCGGGTGGGCGTACACATTTGTTGGGCTGGTCAGCGTTGCAATGAGCCCAATGCTTTATGTCGTTATTCGATATGGTCCTGGATGGAGGGAGGAGCGAAGAGTCCGGCTCGCAAAGAAAAAAGAAGACAGCAAGTGTTGAGCTGACTGGCCGATGAGACGGATCCATATAATATCCAATGGTACGGCGTTGCAGGTGAGGAGGCAAGGAGGTGTGAGCACCCCATGCTATCAAAAGTCAAGGTGAAAAGGCACAATTAGACAGATAGACAGATAGACACGATACAATCCATTGATAAGACGCCGGTGCTAGCATGCATCGCCCACTTCGCCATGCATTAAGCAATGCGATGCAAAACCTCTTTACCCTCAAGCCAGCGCTCGACGTTCTCAGCCGTCTCGGCATACCACGCGTTCATGAGCCCTTCGTCGGCGTAACCCATGTGAGGCGTGGTGATCAGTTGCGAGCGCCCGCCCTGACCCCAATAGTTGGTCCTTCTCCATGGGCTGTCCAAGGGCAAGGGCTCAACGTCATACACGTCTAGTGCAGCACCCCGTATTGCCCTTCGCTCCAGGGCGTCGAGGAGCGCGGGTTGATCGATGAGCGGACCGCGAGACGTGTTCACAAGTATCGCGGAGCTCTTCATCTGCCCTAGTTCAGTGGCACTGACGATGCCCCTTGATCGAGCACTCAGCACGTAGTGGAGGCTAACGACGTCGGAGCTTCGAAAGAGTTCCTCCTTGCTCACGGCGAGGAATGTCTTGCCGCCGTCGACCCCCTCATCCGGTGACAAGCCTACCTGCGTAGCCATGCGATCGGCCTTTTCCTGCGTCAAGTTCTCGCTCCAGCAGACCACGCGCATGCCCCAGGCAAGGTGTCCGATGCGCGCCACGGCAGCGCCTAGCCGCCCAAGCCCAACGACGCCGAGGGTCAGGCCCGTCAGGCTCGTTGCTAGCCCGGTCTGCCACGGGTGGCCCGCCTTTAGCGCTGCATCGTCTGCGGCCACATTGCGCGCGAGAGCCATGATGAGGGCCCATGTGTGCTGGGTGGTCGGGTGGGCACCGCCCTTCTTGATGTTGGTCCGCGGCGCGGTGGCGGCGGCGGCGGCCAGCTGGTCGGTTCGGCCGAGGCCGGGGGCGGCGATGACAGGAATTCCGAGCTCCCGCGCAGCAGCGAGATCAAACGTCTCGAATTGAGTACCAGTAGCCAACAGCAGCCTCAGGTTGGGCAAACTGCGCAACAGAGAGCCTGGGAATGAAGTGCGTTCCCGTATCGTGGAAATGACATCGAACGGCTTCAGCCGCTCAACCAAGCGAGCTGTCTCTGCTTCATTGGTAGGGACGATGGTGTCGTTGAACACGGTAACCTGTAGTTTGGACGACGGAATGTGCCTGAAATGAGGCCTCGATGTGTTGAGGTAGTCGTCGATGATTGCCATCGATAGCCGTTTCGGGACTCTGGCCATCTTTTTGACTCGCGACAGGTCAAGTAAGATGACTTCAAATTGAAGAGCGTCTACACGAACTAGAACGCCCGGCTAACGCAGGCATGTACTGAGAGCTGCTTGGTAAACGACCCAAGAGAAGAGAGAGCGGGGGGAGAGCTTACGAGTATTGTACCGTCTATGTAGTACAAGAGACGCAGGTTAAGATCGATGGAGTGAATCTCTTGTAAACGCGGGATGAAGGCTGGATTTCAACTCGCAGCGTGGATGCCGGGTGCCGGGCACATGCCGCGGAACCTGGCCGAATAGGCGTCAGCAACCCCCCCCCCCC